>CAOJBJ010176245.1:0-10708 GCA_948291685.1 Euphorbia celastroides
AATAGGAAAGGGATAATATGAGATTACTAATGACTTTGGTATTCAATATGATACACCAAAGTTTTCCTTCTGATTAGGAATTATAATGGTATGCTAGGACCCATTTGCAGTTAATGGGTTGGATCCTCACGATCAACATATGAATGAACCCAACGGATCGTGTGCATTGAACTACTGTTTTGGAAATTATGTCCATTGAATGTACATAATGAATGAACTCTCAATTATTAACTAAAGTAACCTTTAAGGTTAATTTAATTAAATAATTATAAATTTGGAGAAATTGATTTAATTTAATGGTATGGTATATAGTATAATATATCATTCATTAAAGTTAAATCAAACGAGTTAAAGTTGTCAACATATGGTATTTATTTAATTGAAATTAAATCAATTCATATTAATTGCAATTTCATTTTAAATAAATTAATTAATTAAGTTTGCATACTTATTTAATTGATAATTAAATTAGTTAATCAATTAAAGAATAGTATGAAACTAAGTTAATTTGAACTTGCAAAATATATGTAATTTACTTGGACTAAATTAATAAATTGTAGGGTTTAATTTATTTAAGGAATTAAGTTTGAGGACTTAATTGTTAAATTAGAAAACCTTACGGATTTATTTATTAATTTAAAACAAGAAGCCTAATTAGATTGGGATAGTGAATCCTAATTAGATTAGGATTAGGAATTAACTATAAATAAAAGGAGAAAAGGTGGTTTTGGAGAGCTAAGGTGTCTGTTTTTTTTTTCTCTTCTCCAATTCTCTCTGTTCATTCAACCAACCGTCTAGCAACGGTCCCAATTCAAGAGGAGTTCACACACGGGAAGTTGGAGAGCTTGCATTTGAAAGCTTCAAGTCAATTCCTTCGTTGGATTCTTCTCAACTTCTCACAGGTTAGTATTTAGATAACTTTCCTGTCACTTTTAATCATCAAATAGTAATCCAAAAACCACGGTCCTATGAATTTTAGAAAAATTTTAACTGGCATTCCGCTGTCATGGTTGATTTTTCGGGCATGAATTCCTTCAAATAGATCGTTAATGAAATATCCAACTAATTCAATTGTACATCCTCAAAGCTTATCAAAGACTATCAATATTTTATATAAATTATCCATAGAAATCCCCCAATGTCCTTCAAATCCCTCTCAATCTCGTTAGATATGTCAACATTTGAGTTTTCTTGATTGAATCAGCAATTGGGAATGGGGTTCAATGGTGATTGATTTGGCTGATTTTAAGGGTTCAAAGATGTTGCAAATCTTTTTGACCTTACCCTTTACGGATTCGAACGAATTGTAGAATCTAGAAGGGGAATTAACGTAATCTCTAGGGGAAATCTTTGAAAGTGAACGAATTGTGAAAGAACGAGTAAACAAAGAGGGAACCATCGTGTTGGATTTCGATTTCCCCTTGTTATTTTCGAATCCTGCCATCGACCCAATTCACAAATCTGCATTGGACTTGAGATTGAATTATATGATATGTCGATGTTAACAAGATTTTTGAAGTGAGTAATATCCTCAGTAAAACGGCCAGATAATTGACAATTTGACAAATCTAAGTACTCTAGGACACTCGAAGCACATGTAGACATATTGGCAAGCACATCGTTTATCTCTTGGCCCAATTTGATAGGATAGAGTGATAGTGACCTCAAACTACATAATTTCTTAAACGAGTTTAGAATTCCTATATGAAATTGAAGGTCAAAATTGTAAGACAAATCAAGGTACATGAGAGAAGTCAAGTTTCCAATGCCATTAGAAACTTGACCTTGCAACTGATTGTTGCCGAGATCGAGGAGATGTAGATGGGTTAGATCATATAACCAGATGGGTATGGAAGAAATGAAATCATTCCAAGACAAATCAGGTTCCCTAAGGAGTGAAGACATATTTTGAAGGTGATTTGGAATTGGAACCCCAAAATTATTACGAGAGAGGTGAAGAACTTCAAGGGATGAGAAGTTGAGATTGATAAAAGAGCTTGAACTGAAACTTGAAAGAGAACAAAGGGACAAGTGCAATTCAACCAGTGGAGGGAGTTACTGTTACTTTGAACCAATCATGAGATTGGCTCAGGCATCCAAAAACTCTACAGAAGAAAGATCAGTAATCCAATCTAAATTCTCAACTCGAAGATTAGATTCAGAGTATAGATTGAGATAGTTGAAATTGGAGAGGTTCCCAAGCTGAGGAGGAATGATTCCGCCAAATCCAGCATAATAGAGGTTAAGATATCTCAAACTCCGCATCAAACCAATGAATTTGGGAATGGTGACACCTCCAAAATCATTGTAGGCAAAGAAGCACTCACCTTCCCGCTCAATACTGACTTCCTTCTATATTCAAAATATTTGTGATTTCAGTGTTACAATTAAAAAGCGGAACCACCTCGATGAAAATACTCTTTTGGAGATGAACATGAGAAGTAAAGTTGTGGCAAACAACACCGAGCCAATTGTAGCAGTCAGAAGAGTTTGAGGCCCAATTAGCAAGGCGGTTCGAAGGATCAATGAGACCATTCTTAAACTCCAAAAGAGCAACTCTCTCACTCTCAATGCATCCTTCAATGCGAAAACACTCATTAATTAGAAAGAAAAGGAACCAAAACAAGGTAACGCAATTACTCATCATTGCTAGTTGAGGTTTGTTTGTAGATATGTGAAAAACAAAGGAGAATATTACTCAGCTATTTATAAGTGAAATAAAGGGAAAAGTATTAATTTATTTCTTTTTTTTATTCCATGACTCTTTAAGACTTTAGATTATTAAAATTCTAACTCTTGTCTTGGAAGGAAGTTGCATTTTGCACAAAAAAAAAAAAAACTAACTAATATCATTCATTGATTTTTTTTGTTATTTCGATACACTTATTCTTAATTCTTCGTAAATAAAATGGTTTTGGAAAAATTATTCATCCACTTATTCTCCTCTAGTTTTCTTTCTTTTCGTTTTAGAGCATGTGTTTTTTCATTTCTTGTATTGCTTAGCAGTTACTTGTGAGCAACGGAGTAACTAATTTAGTTTGGTTATTTCAAGGAATTCCATTAGGTTAATATTTAAGATCTAAAAAAACAGTTTTTTATTTGATTCAGTTTTAGTCTAGAAAATTTTTAACAATCATATCAATCCCGAAATATTTATAATTTGGAGTAAAATTTAAGATATACTATCATATAATAATCAACTAACACTTGATTTCTAATGTTTATTTTGGATGAAGGCTATGGTGACTTTGTTTTTTAAAGATAAACTTAGTTTATTCTTCATCATCATTTGATTAGTGGGTGAAATTCAATCTAATGATAGTGGTGCCGATAAAATTAGAAAAAAAAACAAATCACCATAAAATAAGCTATTATTTTGTATTGATATTTTAATTTAAGTGTGAAAATATGTGTACAAACACAAAATAATTAAATTATATTTCACTTCGATTCCATTATAGTGCAATAATTTTTAGCTAATACCACGTGTACTTGAAAAAAGCTATTTATATCCATTTTGCTAACCTATACTTGAATAATATGGATTGAGTAGTTACTAACTAAAGTATAATAATGATAATATTTGTTTTTTCCACTAGATTTTTCTCCTTTCTAATTGCATCTCAATTACTATCCACAAAACTAACGGTGCTATATTTTAAGAAATTAGTATTCGATTGATTATGGATGGCAATTTGCTTTAATTCATTACATTATCCTCGATTATAATGTCATTGCGTTATTGTAGCACTCGATGAAAGTATTGGACATCACAAAACCCCACACATGATATGATATCATCCACTTTGAGCTAAAAAGCCTCATAGATTTGTTTTTGGGCTTTAACCCAAAACGCCTTATACCATTGAAGATTGTGGTCCATGCTTATAAGCTACTCAATCTCTTCTCAATTATCTATGTAGGATATTTGTTTTCTCAACATTCCTCCCCTCGAACAAATATCTAGGGGTGTTCAAAAACCGAACCGAACCGATGCTATTTGGTTTATTTCGGTTTTCCGTGTAAACAGTTCGGTGTCTGTTTTAGATTTTATTTATTTTCGGTGTATTCGGTCGGTTCAGTTTTAATTAATAAAAAACCGATATAACCGAACCGACCGAATAAGATAAATATTTCCAAAAAAATAATTATATTTTATATTATAGTTTATTTTATCAATATGAATTCAAGAAATTAGCTCTCTAGATGTACATGTTAGTATTTTAACATTGTATTTTGAGTTTTGAGATCATTACTTTATTAATTTACTCTCGCTTAACTTGAAAGATATTAATTTATAAACAAGATATGAAATGTATTATATGATTTATTGTTTATTATTATTTCAATTTAGTTGAAGTTTTGTCTATTTTCATTCATTAAAAATATTATAAAATACTGTACACTATACATTTACAAAAAAATGTACAAACACAAAACCGAAATAATCGAACCAAACCAATCGAACCGAAGTCTCATTTTTATTTCTGTTCAGTTTCGGTTTGTTTTTTTAAGGTTATTTGGTTTTCGGTGTATTCGGTTCGGTTTGGTTTTTCAACCGAACCGACCTATGAACACCCCTACAAATATCCATCAAGCCTCTCATCGACCAATCAACCATCCACTTTTAATCGCTTCCCTAAATCAACATGATCTCTAATGCGATGAATGCACGCCTTACATACTGCATTAATGGAGTACGCGAATCTTAATCAAACTGTTCGACTCCGGGGGAATACATCCACATGGCAACAACTTGGAGCACGGGTTCTGGCTCTGATACCAAATTTATAGCCCGACGGAAGCAATGAACACCATAAATCCCCACATATGGTATGATATTTTCCACTTTGGGCTTTAAGCCCTCATGGATTTGCTCTTGAGCTTTACCCCAAAAGGCCTCATAAAAAAAAGGTCTCATATCATTAAGGATTGTGGTTCATGCTTATAAACTACTCAATCTCCTCTGAACTATCCATGTGGGATATTTGTTTGCCCAATAGTTATATTTGGTCTGATTAGTTTTTGTTTGTTTGGAAAAGTCTACAATTCTTTTTGTTTTGGTCAACCAAGTCTTCAATTACTTAACTATTTTTATTTCTTAGACTATTTCTCTTCTACGATTTAAATTTATACTTCAATGTTGTATAGATCACGACATGGAAATAGAAAAATATGAAAAAATATGGACAAAATTCTTTAATTATATTAAAGTGATAAATATGAAGAAGACTTGTGAAGTCTATAGTTGTATTATCTTTAATCACAATTTTGTTGCGTTATGTTTGGTTCTATTCTGTTTGGAAAAGTCCATCATTCTTTGTTTTCAGTAAACCAAGTCTTTAGCATTTAATGGCTTAATGTTTTATTTTTGAATAATTAATAAATTTTTGAAGATGCTGAGTTTCGGGCCTTAGACCTCCCATCAATATATTGAAAGGTGTACCACTTGACCAGAGACCAATTGGTTAATGACTTATTTTTTAACTTGAAATCAATGTATTTCAAATACTAAACAAAGTTTTTGTTCTCTCGTATGAGTTGGATTTATACTTCATATATGAATATAGGAAAAAACGTGCCCATGATCTGAATAGTGTAATAAACTCGATCATACTTGTTTCTGTTGATGAGACATTTCATCAGTCTTGAACACAAATAATCATTGGGGATTGAAATATCACAAAGTTCGAATATACTATCAAAAAGGACTCATTCTACGTATATAGTAAAATAAAAATTTGCTAGCTGGTACAACTTTGAGGCCTTTAACCCCCTCAATCAACCTTTAATTGGTACTTATTGCGTACTAATTTTATTTTTATTTGTTAGTATTTCTCATAATACTAGAAAGAATTTATGAGCAAACTCTTTACCTCTGCTTGCATCAATCCTGTCGAAACAGATTGATAAGTCATTGAGTTTATTTCTTGACAGTCTCCACATATATATAAGATTGACTATAGCACATTTCACTTTGCCATGTCATTTTGTCACGATTCATTAGCTATTTTTCCACGAACTACATGCACAATCCTGAAAACCAACCACCAATGTTATTAAAACTGGACCAGAAATTGCACCGGCAAACTAAACAGTTTATGGTTCAACCGGTCATTCATCTTTGAAATTAGGGTTAACTTCAAAAACCATCCTTGTGGTTTGAGTGATTCTCAAAAACACCCTGAGGTTTTTTTTCTCAAACACATTCCTGAGGTTTCGCACCGTTATAAAAAATGCCCTTTACATCTAATTGTTGTTAAATGATGATGTGGCGAGGGCTAATTTTGTCAAAATACATATTTTTAACTCATTAACCCATAATCCTAATCCACAAACCCAAACACCCAATCCACTTCAACTTTAACCCTAACAATCAGCAGCCGGCCACCCTACCTCCGGCGACGACAAACCACTTCATCATGAAAACGCCGGGAATTGCCACCAAGTCTCGTTTTCTCTCGCTGCTACACCGAAAATGCCGGAAATCGCCATTTTTCTCTCGGGAAAATGCCGGAGATCCCAGATTCAGTCGTCAGAAATTGCTAGGAGATCCTAGATCTCAATGCCCTCTCTCTTTTTCCTCCCCCTTTCTCCTTATTTTCGTCGGAAATCGACGCTGGGAAAAAAACGAAACGTCAGATCTGAGGTTTCACAGAAACTCTTCTTTCAGATCCGTGTTTCACCGACGATTTTGGATGAGTATATCGGTGTGTTTTTCAGATTTGATATCGATGATGATTTGAGGTTTGTTTCCTAGTGTATTTTTCAGATCTGTGTTTCGCCAGATCTGCCTTTTGTTTAATAATCTATGGGTGAGTCGTTTTAGATTTGGTTTGGTGATTTGTTCCAGATCCGGTTTGCGATTCGACGAGATCTATTCACCGGGGGAGAGTCTGTTCACCGGCGACGAGATTGAGACGGTGAACTAGCGGCGAGATTCAGATGACGTAACGACGGCGAGATTCAGACGACGTAATGGTGATGAGATTCTTGACGAAACGACGACAAGATTTTGGGGTTTCGCCAGATTTTTTAGTTTTTGGCAGAATCGCGACTTTTCGGCGACTACTCCGACGAAGGTACCTGTTGATGCCCAATGGACCTAGCAAGTGCACTAGATCGTGATTAGTAGTAAAGACTAAGACCAAGTGTCATTCCCACGAGGAGCGTGGAAAGTAAGTAAATTTATATGTAAATTGGTATGTATGAGGTTCACAATATAAAGGGGATGTGAGAGAATTAAATAAACAGATGAAATATCAACTTTGCTGTAAAATAAGGGAAACAGGTTGCTATGATGCAGATGCAGTAATGATGTACAAGCCTTGCCAGCAATATAACAGGACTAGTGATGCTTCTCCTCCTTTATTCCAACTTGTTAAGGTACCTGGATCTAAAGTCTCTTACACGAAAGTTCTAAGTGCGGATACCATCCATGCCACTTAGATCTCATAAAGTTTCACCCCGGGAACCTCTTCTTGAAGGTTACACTTTATGGTTTAAGTTTAAGTAAGCTTTTCATTAACCAATAGAAACCTTTAGCATAAACATATACTATGGGAGTTATCCACTTACAAGCATACATTTATGTGATTGTTACTCGGTCTATGGTTGCAATTCTCAAGACAGGTGCTTCTCGCTTCCACACAACATAGATCCGGTCGAAACCTATGAATCAATTAAGTATAAATAACAATCAATCCAACAAAAGATGAAGTTAGAATAAAGAAGGTATCTACACCATTAGCTAAATCCCGCCAGGTTGCTGGTGAAGCTTACTGGAAATTACTCTAAATGCATGGTAATAAAATTTACAATAAAATGAAAAGAAAAATATGTAATATTGAACAGAAGAAGAAGTTAGCCAACATGGTAAAAAGTTGTTTTCCAATGAAGAATGAAGGTCCTTATATAATAAGGAAGAGCCTAAGCAAGTGGCCAACATGGCCTCGCAAAATAAAAAAATATTAAATCCACAAGTTGTAAATCTTTGGCCAAGAAGGAATACACTTGGCAACATTCCATTCGTCATTTTTGCCTCCCATAATGATGTTTTTCCTCATATTGGACCTTCAAGGTGGTGCAATGAGCTACTGCCACGTCATCCAGCTTGGTGCAGTCCCAAATTCACACTAAATCTGTCCAGTTTCCAGCAACCTTCTACTTCTGCGCGACAATCTGCATAATAACCAAAAACCACCTACAAAAACAATAATATGACTCCAAAAACATATGACTCTCATGCTGAAATACCCCTAATTACATGCTATATTTTCCACTTATCAGTACCGGCATAGGCTGCAACTAGGGTTAGAGTTGGGTATTTGGGTTTGGATGATGGGTAAATGGGTATTAAGGTTTAGGGTTTTGGGTAAATGGGTTAAGATGCCAGAATTTACTAAATTTCCCATTGCCACATCATCATTTAACTGGTTTTGGATGGAAAATGGCGTTTTTTGTAACAATGCCAAACCTCGAAGGTGCTTTTGAGAAAAAAAAACCTCACGGGTGTTTTTGAGAATTACTCAAACCACAATGGTGGTTTTTTAAGTTACCCCTTGAAATTATATGATAGTTTCACATATTATATGTAATTCAAGTTGTGGCAAAGATTGTAGCCTAGTGGTTAACACCTAAATCTGTGATCCTAGAGGTCGCAGGTTGGAGTCCACACTCGGGTGGGGAGGGATAAAGGTTTTCTTTAAATATTAATGTAAGCCCTTTATGAGGCAGTTTTTTTTAAGAAAAAATATGTAATTCAAGTCTAAAAATATATTATATGAATGAAAAAATATTAAAATTATACATAATGTATCAAACGGAATTTTTTTCCAACCGGACCGGACTCATGGCTGGTTCATGATTCAACCAGTTGAACCGGCCGGCCCGGTCCGATTTTAATAATACTGCTGACCACGAATCTAGACTTCAGTTTTGGAAATTTAGTTGGGAAGAAGGAAACGAAAGGAGAAGAAACGTTAATCCATTAAATGTACAACTTTGTTATTTCTCCATTTTAGAGAACCGAAATTCGTTTAAATATTGAATTTAATGTAAAAGAAAAGATAATAAAAAGAGGAATTCACCTTTAACTTGCAATTGAAAATGGGATAGACATTTCGTTCAGAATTGAATAACAACGATACCTAATTATAGCATAACGAATAACTTATTTTTGCCTCTTCATCCGGTGATTAACGGGAGTTAACGGGATATTTAAAGCTCTCGTTAACTCCCAAACTTTAGAACTGAAAACTTTAAATTAGAGTGATCGACCCGTTTAAGGATCAATCAATTTAATATCCAAATCAACTTATACTCAAGCTCTAGATTGAGTTGAGAGATGTGTGAAATGAGGTGAGGGTGGAGCGCTGTTTATAAAGGTTTTTTGGGAGGTAAATAGCCAACAGGCTACTTTTCCTATAGGTCAAATTCAGCCGATCGGTTGTTTTGTCCTATGGTGTGAAATAGCCGACCGGCTAAATCGCCCATATGCCTTCGTGACTAAATCAAAATAGCCACGTGGGCTATTTTGCCCTCGGGATGAGGTGGGCCCCATAGGGGTAAATAATTGACCGGCCATTTTCTTCTTATGGCATCCCACCATCATCCTTTCAACTCCCGTTGGCCTCCTGAATCCCACCTCTTTTCGGCCTTAGTCTAGACTCCAGACTAAGCTATTTTATGTCCAACCTCTCGTAAACCCAAATCATAAAGTTCCATTTTCGGTTTAGACCCAGTCTAAAAATTCTATACATTGTTAGTCTCTCCTCTTATTTGTGTGACCCATAGGGCATCCCCTGACACCAAGCCGCTAAAGTTTCATTCAATCGATTTCTCCCATTATAAGAACACCGATTAATGTGGACTTTATTCTAAGATAACAGTCCGTATCTTTAGACGATCATCGGAGGCCTCTAGCAAGGATTCATGATCCGCCAATGCTCTCGGGATTTTAGTGTTTTACAACTAACTCCTGTACTACAGTAGACTACTGTGCAATACACTCCTTCCATCAAACAATACCATTTGGGTTTAGGGTACGACTAGCCTCTCATGTCAAAGGATATTTGTGCAACTACTGTAATGAGATAATCATTGACACAGGCTATTCAACCGTATGATATCTCATAATGGTCTCCAATATACATCCAATGTATATCCATGTGCTCACTTCAAGATCTCATCTTTAGCCTATTGAGAACAACTACTTATTAAAGAAGTGCATCCACATGCCGATCTGTCTGCTTCATCAATTGTCAATCTTGATGAAACTATGATCAGGCATATTTAGATATAATCATAATTACACATAGAAAAGAATCTCAATAATCATAGTCCCACTATAATTTCTCTTCTATGCTATAAATCATGTCATGGACTTTATTAATCAATTAATAGGTATATTACCCAATGTTATTAATACCGTATCGGACATCAAACCGGTGAAGTAAATGGTACGCAGTATGACTGGTAGAATCAGGTATGACCAATGGTTGTGTCGGCCTATTAATATTTGTAAAATATAAGTTTTAAAAATAATTAATATACCTATAAATAGAAAATAACTAGTTCTTTTGCAAAAATAATATGAGCTGATAATGGATAAATCTTACTATTTAAAAGCCCATTCGTGTTTGGGCCTAATTCTGGACCTAATTGCCAAAAAAAAATCTATCACTTCTATACTTACATACAAAACCCT
>CAOJBJ010176329.1:0-11698 GCA_948291685.1 Euphorbia celastroides
TTACAATTTATCTCCGAATAATGCCTCTCCGGATGTAGGATGTACCACTAAGCTCTCACCAACTTAGCTAAGTCCTATCCTCGTGATATATCGTCTCTAATCACTCACTTGATCTAGAAACTAAGTCCAACTTTTCAATCCCCATATTGAAAATATTTACAACAGAAATTTTCACTTAAAAGAAACTTAAGCAGATGATTCCGGAACTTTGTTCTCGTGGTGTTTGTAAATCGATTGCTTTCAGAAATTATTTGCTCTTAATAGCTCAAAAGAATCAGCAACTTCTTCAGGCTTCTAACTGATCTATTTATAGGTTGAGCAATAAATGCGACCGTTGGGGAAGATTCAATCTTATCCGTTGAAGAAGTTGAAACTTGGTGCATCCGAACTGTTGATTAGGCCATTAGACTCAATTGAATGCCTGTTTGTATTTGGGATTTGTGCACCAATATAGAATCATAGGATTTCAGACATTTTCTTTTGTCTGAAGATCATCCTAGTAGCTTTCGGTTTGCCTGTGATCTCCACGCGCTCCGTGATTGGTTGGTTGGTGACTTCTCTCTTCATTAAATGCTGGGAAGAGCATTAAATTCACATTGGAGACCGGTTTGAATCTTCTTTTATTCTCTTGATTGATTCAAACTTGTTTGAAACAGGATCCTCTTCTGTCCACGTGAATTCCGGATCGTTTCCTCGTAGTCTGTGTTTCAGATTATTCTTCATACGGACTTCTTATTTTTATGGATTTTGTTTATCTTCAAACTCCTCTTGAAGTGGGTCGAATATTTTGACTTGGTGAGCGACTTCCAACAATCTCTCCCATTTAATGGAAACAAAATCTCAAGGAAAAGATATTCAAATAGATAACAACATATAAATTTATCATAATTACTCCCTCACAATCTTAGGCATATATATCTACTCCCCCATAATTCTAGCCTACGTGCTTCAAATTATAATGAAGTAGATTGTGATGAGTGGTTCCGGGTTTTTACTATTATACTTCTATTGTTATATGTTAATATCAATGAAGTTCAGGTTACAAATACAGAGTATAATAGGAAAGCATAAGATACAAGAAACAAAAAGAGAGAGCTAAAAATTTTACATTAAAAGCTTATCTACTTCTTCTTCTTGAACTGAGGGGCTTTCTCCGGATCTTCAACTGCTTTCCTCTTACCAACAGCTTTTCCTGCATTCTTCTCCCCCATTTTGTTGTCATCAAATGGGACTTCCAATGGATTAGGTGTTGTCCAGGCTGCTTCTTGAGCACTGGAATAGGCAAAGTAATCGTCATCTCCCTCATCCCTTGCCTCTGTGATTTTCTGAACAACTTTCGAAAGGAGCAGATAGGGCTTCAATTCCTCAGCAAAATTTTGAAGCTCTCTTTGAATTCCGGCAGAAGCTTCATCATGTAGTCCTTGTCCTCCTTCACCATGTATGGAAAAATGCCCCTACTTAGCGCATAGATGGCTTTATAGGATGGGATGGCGGTTTCATAGAAGTGCTGGATGAAGTTCTGAAGGAAAGGAACAACTGTGCTCTCGTGTAGTTGGAACGGATTGACAGGAGGTGTTATCTCAGGCTTCACTGACAAGGCTTGAACTTTCTCAGCAAGAGAATCAAAGAAGTTTTTGATGGGGGAAAACTCCTTGATGATCTCTGCTTTATGAGCGGCCAAGACAATTTCAACACTGCACTAGTTAAGGCCTTGTCACTTGGTGAAATCTCCTTCAAGAGTTTTGATTTCTGATTTGCTACGACAGACTTTATTTCAGCAATTATTTTAGACTCAAATTTGGACTGATCTTCTATAGTTTCAGCTCTTATCTTCCTCTTATAGTCAGCCAAAAATCGATCAAGCTCCTTCTTAACAACATCTCTGACTTCCCTCCAGGTTTCTCTGGATATTTCTCCGGATTCCAGTTTCTTCAGCATGCCTTGAGTTTCTGCAGTGGAGTTTGCAATTTGATTGACCAACAAAGCTGAGCATCAATCTGCTCTAGCATCTGCATGTTCAGTTGTAATTCTAACATCTTCTGCAGTTCTTTCCACACTTTTTAGTAGTGGTTGAATTGCTTACTCAATGGCAAAGGTGATCAATCCTATGGTAGGTGCAGCGATCCGGAGATTCTCCATAGCTTCCATAACAAGGGTAAGATTTGCATTTCCTTACTGTAAGTTTATAAGCCTCTAATTGATGGCCTTGATTTCTTTTCGAAGGAAATGCTCATCTTCTGCTCTCACATTCAGCTCGTCCTTAAGCAGCTTGGCTGCTAGTTGAAGGCGATCATTCATCAACCTTTTATCTTGAGACGAGGTTGGAGGAGAATAGTTCCAAGATGATGATTCACCTTTTTCTTCTTTTTGGTGGGGAGGTTGTGGTTGCTGTGATGGCTGCAGTTGTGTTGCAGTTGGCAACCCATCCATTTGTTCGTTTCTCTCAGGTCCAAAGTGAGGAATCTCAATTTCTTCCCTTTCATGTTTGGATGAGTTTGGGGAGAGAGATCCTTCCTCCACTGTTACAAGTTCATCTAATGCTTGTACTTCGGGTTTTGACTCAGCTTCATCGCCCTTCATTTCACTAATGTTCCACTCACCGGAGGGATACGTTCCAGATGAGGTGAAATGCTCTTGGCTCAGCTTGGTGGTGTAGCTTTTGAACCTTAAGGGAGAGATATCCTCATGACCTTCTGGTTGAGTGCCCTCACCTACAGGAGCAGTTTGTGGAACTGCTTCTACAAAATTGAAAGCCTCAAGCTCTTGTGCTTCTCCTCCTCCGGAAATAGTTTGTGTTCCAGAGTTGGCACCTTTAGCTCTTCTCCCTTTCTTTCTTCCTCTTCCTGATTCTTAGCAACTACTAGGGCCTTAGAATTCCCTAGAAATGCATCTAGAGCGTCTCCTTTCATTACTTCTCCTCTTGGTATTGTCATTGACACCAGAATTGGTGCAATAACCTTCAACGAGCTGCTAGGGTTGATTCCTGCTATTCCTTCTTCTTCAGAATAGAACCCTTCATCCTCCAATCCTTCAAAGGCTTCTATCTGTTTCTCTTCTACTGCAGGTTTTTCACTATCACTTGCAGAGACTAAAGGAGAATCAAATTTCTCAGCAAAGTCTAAGAGATAGTCCTTTTCAGGATTGAATTCCTTAAGGAGCTTTATGTTTCTCTCTCATAGTTGCTCCATTTCATCAGATCTCCCATACTTCCTCAGTTGTTCATAAACTTCACATGTCATCTCTTCATCTTCTCTGGATGGCAGATCTCTTACCATCATAGTTGTCTTTGGATTAGAGCCATGAACTATCAGAATCCATTGAAATTTGTTGGCTCAAGCTTGCATTCGGGAGATTTGCTTCTTTTCTTCCTTCTTCTTTTTATATGTAACCAGACCTTCTATGGGAACCAAAGGAATCAGTGGAGAAGTTATAGCTAGAGGAGGTTCCTCTTTAGTGGTTTCCTTAGTTCTAATTTCTGCCTCAGTTGCATTCTGAATGTTAAGTTCAGGGACTTGAGCATTGTCAGATTGTAATTCTTCAGTAGCAGCAGCTTCAACATTTTTTCCTTTCTTCACTTCCTTAACTCCTCACCAGATTCTCCTAAGAGATCTGGAGCTTGGTTCAATCTTATATTTTGCCTTTTCTTCAACATCAGGTGAAGCTAATTCAGCCTGCTCAAGCTTTACTGGCGCTGGTGTGAGCATGGTCCACCCAGCCCGATGATGAATGTTTAACCTGTTTCTAGGTATGTGCAAAATTCCAGTGGAGTTGATAGAAGACCGATTGTGCATCCAAAAACCCTAGAGACTTGACTCCAAAATGTTTGGAAACCTGATTCCAAATGATCCTGGAGCCTTGACTCTGAAATTTTCAGAACCTTGATTCCGAAATGACCCTGGAGCCCTGACTCTGAAATGTTCAAATAACTAGAATTCCCAAAAATTCCAGAAATGTACGGAACCTTGATTCCACCTGAATGTTTCAAAGCCTTGATTCCAAAAAACCGGAAATCACCTAAAAACCCTAAATCCGAAAAATCCCAAAAGCCCGACAACTGTACAAAATTCTCACGAAAGAGTTTTTTTTACAGAAAGTCATAGTACCCTATACATTTGATGGTTGGTTGACCCACTAGATGATTGACACGTGTCAACTTCTAGAAGGTGTAAACTGGTTGATCGGCTAGATGACACCTAGTCTACACATAGGTGTGAATTGGTCGATCGGCTAGTTTCAGTCTAGGTTGTAACTAGCCGACTGACTAGATTGCAACCCCGAGATGCCTATAAAAAGGCCTCTCCCTCACCATTCCAAGACACCACATCTACACCTTAACATCCCCTAAACACCTCTCAAACACTTCCCAAGTTCTAAAACTGTTTCCAAAGCCTTCATAAAGCCACTCTAGCCTTTCCCGATTGAGTCTTTCCCCCGGAAAATCGATCCCGAAGTTGTCGAAAGACCCTAGTACCTGGGCATCAACTAACTTCACCTAAAGCCCGCATCTCAAGATTTCGACAGAGTTTTGAGTGGAAGTAAAGATCCAATCTTATAGCGAATATCACAAAAATAAAAGCCGAAGTGCTGCCAAAGTTCTCCTAACCACCACACAATCGGTCCCAAACTGGCCCATCAGAAAAACCCAACCATAAGGAAAGGTAAACTAAGGGTTCTCGACTGCTAAAGCCCAACTTTATTAGATTGATTGATTGCATCATAAAGCATCTGTTCGCGATTATGGATTTCTTTATTATGAACAAATACAAGGATACTATGTAAGTATACCTGAACTATACACTGTTTAAATTACGCAAGGTATATTGTTATATAAAGGAAGCATGTGATAAAATGTACCCTATGCATACACACTAATATGAGTTATTTTTATGGTATATCATTGTTAATGTTGGATCGATGTCATCAATAAAAATTTTACTCGAACCCATTTCTCTGTTAATTCCTGGTTGTGATCTGAACCAGGTGGTGACTCCAAACTGTTTTTATGAAAATGAAATTCTATTAATCAAAATGTCTTTTAATGCGAGATACAAGGTATTCAGACCTTGATATCTGGACCATAAGATCAATTCCGACGCAGTTCTCCCTCCCGCTGTGAGTATGTGCCATGACAGGAAGCCCCTGTCCGCCCTCTAGGTCCGTTGCAGTTAAATCCTTTTCTCACCCGCTCAAAAACTGGCATCTCTCATAGCCGGTTGGGGATCCAGTGGGGGAAGAGAAGGTTCGCCCGCTCACAACTGGTCTCTTCTTTCTTACTAATTCAATGATTAGTTCTTCTTTAGTTTCCTCACTATCATATTCTCCATCCTTGATGGTTCCCAGTCTCGAGTTTCTTCTCTCTGCTTCTAGATCTTCCTGGAAGTTTATCTTGTAATCTTTTATGGAGATTGACTAGAAGTGATAAGGATTGGGAAGGTGGTGTTTGGAGGTTTTAACCTTAAACCAATAAAGACAGGATTCGCAAGCCGAACTTGTCGAAAATAGATTTTCCTAGGAAATTTTCAAGCTAAAACTTGAAGGTTAGATAGAAACCCAAATTTGAGAGAAAACTCAAAAGATAATATTTTATTGATGAAAGGAATGAATACATAAGCTGAAATGAAACGTAATTTATAGGATAGTCTAAAACAAATAAAAGGAAAATAATAAATATGCTTGGAGTGGGGAACAAGCATAAAGCTTTGAGTGGGGAACAAGCATAAAGCTTGGTGTAGGGATCAAGTATTATGAGTGAGAACCAAGAAATATTTATGTTAGCTAATTATGTCCACATCATTCTTTCCTTCTTCAAAAGAGTTGGTCCCCATGTCACTCGGTCTTTTGATTTGACTTGATTCAATTAGACTTTTGTCTTGAAGTGGCGCCATCCCTTTATTGGGTCTTGAAGTATATGCTTCAGTTGGTCTCATTAAAGATGAACTCAAGATATTTCCTTCATTCACACTTTCTTTAATTGAAACTTGTCCTCCAACTCCTTCTTAGAGTTTTTGTTCTTTACCTTTTACTGTCCCACTTTCCTCTTTTGCATGCTTTAGTTCATATGGTACTCCTCCCTTGGAATATCCTTTTTGTATGTGGACCATGGCGATTATCATTTGGGCTTGGTCGGCTAACAACTCTTCATTCTTCAACGATGACACTTAAAACTCCTTTTTGCTTAACTTCCTTCCATAAGGCTCGGGATAACTTTGTAGGGAAGCGGTTGACTCACCACTTGGTCTTTGATGACTATCTCTCTTGTGCATCAACTTTGATCGAGCTTTAAAAATTAAGCTCCCACTTCCTTGTGACTATTGACCGTAAGATTCTTGAATGTATTGCTCATAACCCAATGGTAGAAACCTTTTGCTCATTATTTCCTTCATCCTTGACCAGGATGTTATAATTTCTCTTCCTTCTGTCCTTCGCGTCTCTTTACACTGTCCCACCAAGAAAATGCTACACCTTTCAACTAATGTGCTGCTAGTTTCACCTTCTTGTAGTCTGGAATTATGGCTGATTTAAAGAACATCTCAATTCCACTCAACCAATCTAGAAACTCATCAACATTAGAATGTCCCCAATAAAAGGGAAGTTTTATTTCAAGCCCCCTTATGTTATTCTCACTTCTCCATCCACGTGGGTCCCCTTCAAATTTTCCATCGTGTGATGCCTGACATTCTTCTCCTCCATATCCGTCAAAGTCCCCCCACTGCGTTCTTTCAAACTCTTGAAATTTTGCATTTATGCGATTCCCGAGAGCTGACTTGTACTTCAGCGTAGATTTCAATGGTGGAATTGATTGAACATCATTACCTCCTCTTCCTTGAGCTGAATTTTCTTTCCTTCTATAAGGTTGAGGATTTGGATGGAGTTCTTCAATAACTCTAGGTGGGATAGTTGTCAGTGGCCTTAAGGCCTCTAACATATCGCGCCTAAAATCTACAAAGAATTCTTTGAGTAGTTGAGACTCATATTTGATTATCGATTTTGGTTCTTTAATAGAACCCATGGATTTTGATTTTTTTTTTCAACTATGGTGTCGAAAGTTTTCCAAAGAGAAATTTTGGGCTCTGATACCAAATGATAAGGATTGGGAAGCCGGTATTTGAAGGTTTTAACCTTAAACCAACAAAGACAAGATTCGCAAGCCGAACTTACCGGAAAATAGATTTTCCTAGAAAATTCTCAAGCTAAAACTTGAAGGTTAGAAACTCAAATTTGAGAGAAAACTCAAAAGATAATATTTTATTAATGAAAGGAATGAATAAATAAACTGAAATAAAACTCTATTTATAGGCTAGTCTAAAATAAAATAAAAGGAAAATAATAAATATGCTTGGAGTGGGGAACAAGCATAATGCTTTGAGTGGGTAACAAGCATAAAGCTTGGTGTAGGGATCAAGTATTATGAGTGAGGACCAAGAAATATTTATGTTAGATAATTATGTCCCCATCAAGAAAAACTTTTCTTCACTTTCTTCTCCTTCAGAATAGGAGATTTTTGCTTCTTTCTAATGGGAGCTTCTACTTCTTCTACTATTGCTCTTTTTAACTTTCTGAGTTTCTTTTCATCTCTGGCTTTGATAGCCTTTTCTTCCTTCCAGTTATCATCAAACAAGAGATGACTGAATGTATCTTCAGTGATTTCCTTCCCAATTCTTGCATCTCCTTCTTCTCCATGAATCCCATTTACGGAGCAAATGAATGCAATCAAGTTTCCATATGCATACATATTGTGCTTTTATGTAGTTTATGATTAGCACAGGAAAATTGACTTGCCTGCTCTTGTAGAGACATTGCACAAGACAATGATGGAAGTTGGGTGTTGTATTCCAGGATCCTCGTTTGGGCAGAATTATATGAGACACCAGAAAGTGAACTTTTCTTGGGTATTGAGGCTAGATTGTTGAGTATTTGTCACCAAAGTGTCTTTCTGCAAGCCACATCTTTGGGTCATACTTGATCTTCTTCTCATCTCCTTCTCTTCTGAGTAATAATCCAGTGCTCACCATCTCTAAGTGCTCTACATACCATTCCGTATCTATGATGATTTCTTTACCATTGACCTTATATCTGATTACATCGAGGTCCCTGTGATGTATCATGTTATGATAGAATTCAATCACTTGTTTCGGATATGTGAACTTCCACAACTTCAAGAATTTCTCAATTTTTTGAGCTTCGACCATATCTTTGTACGGAGAGGTTTCAAACAAATACCCATCTCCAAGGTATTCTAAAGGAATCACATCCTTCACCTACTTCTATCTGGTGCTGCTAAACTCCTCTATCTTGTACTTCTCTTACTTCTTAGCTTGATTTACCGGGATACTTGAGATTTTTGTTCTTGCCATTTGAGTAAATTCGAGAGATTAGGGTTCTAAAGGTTTGATTTTTGCAGAGTAACGGTAAGATTGTTAATTGCATAAGGAAGAGAGATGAGATTTTAGGACTTTTATAGACTGTACGAGTTGGGGGTAGAATGGTAATCCAGATCCTGTTAAAGGTCCCGAAATTGTCTATGTGGCATACACGGAGTTACTTAAATGGGAAAGTCTGTTATAATGATTGATAAGTTGAACAGTTTCCACTTTCGTCGCTCCATTGATTACTGCCAATAGAATATCAGTTTAATTTTTGAAAAATTAAACTGTCTGTAACAGCCTGCACATTTTTCTGCAACTCACCGCTTTTCTCTCTCCTTTGTCGAGTGACGTGTCTAACTGCAGATCCGGACTCAAGTCAATATTTGCTTATAGATCTTCTTCATTTCTTTTCCTTCTCCGGATCAGCTTTAAATTGGATTTGTCATCCCAATTTCCTCTCTTAGCTTTATAAACTGATCTTTACTTAGTGGTTTAGTAAAGAGGTTAGCCTTTTGATCAACAGTAGGAATATGGGCAAGTTCACCATCCTTCTTTTTGACATGATCTCGGATGAAATGATGTCTTATGCTCACATGCTTCATTCTGCTATGGAGAGCTGGATTCATTGAGACAACAATGGACTTTTGTTGTCATACATCACTTGAACACATCCGGACTTGACTCCATAATCTTCAAGTTACTGCTTTATCCATAAGAGTTGAGCTACACAACTTCCAGTAGACATGTATTCTGCTTCTGTAGTGGAAAGGGCAACTGAAGTTTGCTTCTTGCTTTACTAAGAGATTAAGTAGTGTCACAGGAAGTGACATCCTCCGGAGGTGCTTTTCCTTTCAAGAGAATCTCTTCCATAGTCAGCATCTGTGAATCCTCTCAGGATGAAATCACCATTACTTGGATACCATAATCCCACATCTAGTGTTCCAATGAGTTATCTTAAGATTCTCTTATCGGCTTTGAGATGAGATTCTTTGGGACATTATTGGAATCTTTCACAGTAACACACAGAGTAGTGAATATCTGGTCTATTAGCAGTAAGATATAGTAGAGATCCAATCATTCCTCTATACAGCTTCTGATAAACTTCCTTTTCTCCCAGATCTTTTGAGAGAGATGTATTCGGATTCATAGGAGTTGACATTGCTTTGCAATGGTGCATAACAAACTTCTTGAGTAGTTCCTTCTTAAGCACTTGCTCTGATACTACTTCTTGATCCCTTAGGAGTTGACAAGATGGGTCAGAGGAGGGTGAATGACCCTCTTTTGTGGAAACTCAGTTTGCAATTTCAATTCACTTCAGAAGCCAGACTCAGAGATAATTCCGGATGTAGATAGAGAAAGAGCAACTTGAAAGTAAATTGTACACAATCTTTTATCCTGGTTCGGCCTCGCCTACTCCAGTCCCCATAATTCCTGCTTTGCTTTAATCCACTATGTAATTCTTTTCAAGGGCAGGAATCAAGCCTGTTACAATTTATCTCCGAATAATGCCTCTCCGGATGTAGGATGTACCACTAAGCTCTCACCAACTTAGCTAAGTCCTATCCTCGTGATATATCGTCTCTAATCACTCACTTGATCTAAAAACTAAGTCCAACTTTTCAATCCCCAGATTGAAAATATTTACAACAGAAATTTTCACTTAAAAAAAAACTTAAGCAGATGATTCCGGAACTTTGTTCTCGTGGTGTTTGTAAACCGATTGCTTTCAGATATTATTTGCTCTTAATAGCTCAAAAAAATCAGCAACTTCTTCAGGCTTCTAACTGATCTATTTATAGGTTGAGCAATAAATGCGACCGTTGGGGAAGATTCAATGTTATCCGTTGAAGAAGTTGAAACTTGGTGCATCCGGACTGTTGATTAGGCCGTTAGACTCAATTTAATGCCCGTTTGAATTTGGGATTTGTGTACCAATATAGAATCATAGGATTTCAGACATTTTCTTTTATCTGAAGATCATCCTAGTAGCTTTCGGTTTGGCTGTGATCTTCACGCGCTCCGTGATTGGTTGGTTGGTGACTTTATGTCACTGTCACCATGCTGTTTTTCTCCTTTTGTGCTTCTTTGATCATTAAATACTGAGAAGAGCATTAAATTCACATTGGAGACCGGTTTGAATCTTCTTTTATACTCTTGATTGATTCAAACTTGTTTGAGACCGGATCCTCTTCTGTCCCCGTGAATTCCGGATCATTTCCTCGTAGTCTGTGTTCCGGATGATTCTTCATTCGGACTTCTTTTTATGGATTTTTTTTTATCTTCAAACTCCTCTTGAAGTGGGTCGAATCTTCTGACTTGGTGAGACACTTCCAACATATTTTATATTGCATTAGAATATACTCTGAAAACCATTACATATACTCTGAAAACTATTACGTTAGTGAAGCACGTTAGAAATACTTATAATGACATCCTTGTGTTTTATGCTTGATATAGACTTTCAAAAATTTGACCTTATGAATTCAAACGCATAATGACAATATAGTAAAATAGGGCTGAATACCTGTGAGCACGGTACACCCAACACGATGATGAATGTTTAACCTGTTTCTAGGTATGGGTAAAATTCTAGCGGAGCCGGCAGAAGACCGATAGTGAATCCGAGAACTCTGAAGCTTAGACTTCTCAAATGACTGGATCCCTGACTCCGCAATGTCTCAAAACCCTAGAGCTTAGACTCCAAAATGTCCGGAATCCCTGGTTCCAAATGTTTGGAGCCCTGACTCCGTAATGTTTAAATGACCCCGGAGCCCTGACTCTGTAATGTCTGGAACCCTGATTCTGAAATGATCCCGGAACCCTGACTCCGAAATGTTCAAAATCCTGGAATTCCCGAAAATTCTAGAAATGCCCTAGTGTTCCTAAAAATTCAAGAAATGTCCGGAACCTTGATTACACCCAAATGCTTCAAACCCTTGATTTCGAAAGACTGGAAATCACCCAAATGTTTCAAACCCTAAACCTGAAAAATCCTGAAAAAACCCGAAAAGACTATACAAAATTCTCCCGAAAGAGTTTTTACAGAAAGTCAAAAGTCCTGTACATTTGATGACTAGTTGACCCTCTGGATGACTGCCACGTGTTGTCTTCTAGAAGGTGTAAACTAGCTGATCAACTAGATTGCATCTAGTCTAAACATAGGTGTAAACTGGCCAATCGGCTAGTTTCAGCCTATGATGTAACTAGCTGATCGGCTAGATTGACACCCCGAGATGCCTATAACAAGACCTCTCCTCCCACCATTCCAAAGCACCTCTCAAGTTTGGAAAACACCTCGAAACTTGATAACATCTCTTCTAAGCCTTCTTAAG
>CAOJBJ010176700.1:0-16805 GCA_948291685.1 Euphorbia celastroides
GAACCAGACATGTGGACATAAGACAAAACTAATTGTTTGTCAGCGCGTATGTCCATCACAGCGGCATTCTTCTCAGTGAGCTTCTCCAATATGCTTTGTTGACAGACTCCTTTCGCTGAGAGTTCCTTTAAGCCAGAGCAAAACTACCTCCAGCGAACTGTCCCTTCAGCGTGGCTTTCGGTATCAGCGAGACTGGTCCAACATATATATATATATAGTCGGGCCAAACTTTTATCAATATATATTTGAACAAACCTGAGCCGATGACGTCCAGACCTCAAATATCTTGAACAAGTCTATGATTGAGTGTCATGCTATGTGTACGTAATGTATAGACTGCATTTTTAGAATTTTTACATTTGCTATAGCTTATAATATGTGTTGTAATTTTTATATTTTTTGAAATTTTGCTAAGAAAAATATTGCTTTCTTGTTGATTTCTTTTTTTAAAAAAATTGTCTCATATAGACTTATATTAAATTGAAAGAAAAATCAGTAACTCATTCCGGATGGGTTCGAACCTAGCATCTATAGAATTCACAAGTTCTACCTCTAAGTTTCTTGCTGATTTATTTACTTTAAATGTGATTTATCTTTTGAATCTCATTGTAATTGTTAGAATTTTTAATTTTCACTTAATATCTAATTAATTTTCATTGTTATCCGTATAGGCAAAATGAAATCAAAATTCATGTAACTAATGTAGTAGTTAGCGACTAGCAATACGTCTCTTCTTCTCTTGAAGACGAGCATAAAGTTATGAGGAATTCTGACGAAATTTTGAGAATTTTATTAGCGTGTTAGTCATTGGTTTATAGCAGTAGTATACTTGAATTAGCTTGCAACATGTAGAACTTATTCGACATACGAAGTTTATATTATAATCTTGTTTGTTTTTATATTATATCCTCTTTTTATGTTTCCTGTTTAGTGTTTGACACATCATCCACTTAAATTATAAAAAATGTACCAAAAGAGCATAATTCGATGGGTACATCTTTCAATTTGAAGATGAAAGGTTTTGATTTTGAAATCCAATTTTTTTAAAGATTTATTAAATATTCAAAAAAGATAAAATAAATGTATAGAGAAATAGATCTCTATAAAAGAGATGTCACAACCAATTGATTTTTGATCAAGTGATACACCTTTTAAATATATTGGTGGGAGTTGAGAGTTCTTGAATTTGAACTCCAATCTCTTCAAGAATTTACTAATTATTAAAAAAAATATCACATATATGCTAAACAATAGCTAGAGAAACAACGAATGAAATGAAAAATCGGAAACAATGCATTTTTCTCGTATAATTCTATTTTAATGCAATAAGTGTCGAAAAAGATAGAGGAAAAATAGCTAACAAACACGAGAGAAGTGGAGTGTGATTTGGCACTGTCATTGCCATACTCATAGTCTCCCTTGATCCAGCCACGTGGATATCATCCATAATACCAAATCCTTGGGTACCCACCGTTGATTTTATTTCGAGATGTCAATCCTATCTGATCTATTATAAAAAAATGTGAAATCCCATAAGTAAACTAGACGCTGAATTATTTCATCTAAAGAATTATGCTTACTCATGGGTGTATACATTACCCAATTAACCAGTGTAACATAGAATTTACTAACTTTTTCGTTTGACTACGTGTAATATTATTGAAGAATAGTTTTTACTCATGGGTGTATACATTACCCAATTAACCAGTTTTCATGCCAATTTCTCCCTCGCAATGACCCTCCGCTTCCTGTTTTCTCTGCTGATTTGCCTCTCGATTCCCTCAGTTTCTGTTTCCCAGTCTCCTCTCAGAGGTAATTTTCGAGTTTCTGGGTTTGATTGATGCTGATTTGACCTAATTTCGCCTCTACCGCCATTTCCCACTTCCACCAACTCCTCGATTGCTCAAATTTCCCTTTCGTCTCTCTACAATTTCCCATTTTCATGCCAATTTTTCCCCCACAATGACCCTCCAATTCTTGTTTTCTATGCTGATTTGCCTCTCGATTCCCTCAGTTTCTGTTTCCCAACCCCCTCTAAGAGGTATTTATCAAGTTTCTGGGCTTAATTGCGTGTTTCTGTCTCTTTGATTGGTGTTGGTTTGACCTAATTTTGATTTTAGGTAGTTTTATCGATTGCGGAGCTACGGCGCCCTCCGCAATCGGCGGCCGGAGATGGGTTACCGACGAGGGTTTTATCAGCTTAGGGGTTTCGAAGAATTTGACGGTTCCAGTTCTGGTTCCTACTCTCTCTTCGGTTAGATCGTTTCCCTTCGAGAACAATGTTGGCCGGAAGTTCTGCTACGAGGTGCCGGTTTTCCGCGGCGCTCGGTATTTGGTAAGGACGACGTACTTCTACGGCGGAGCTAACGGCGGCGACACTCTGCCGCCGGTGTTGGATCAGATTGTGGACGGCACTTTGTGGAGCGTGGTGAACACGACTGAGGATTATCGAAACGGCATGTCGTCTTATTATGAAGGGGTTTTTCTTGCTCAAGGGAAGACTATGAGTTTGTGCATTGGGGTGAATTCTTACACGGATTCCGACCCTTTCATTTCGGCTTTGGAGTTCGTCATTTTGGGGGATTCGTTGTATAATTCAACGAACTTTATGCGTACTGGACTTAGTTTGGTTGCCAGGCACAATTTCGGGTACAATGGATCTATCATTAGGTGAGTTAAAATTAGTTTTCCCTAGTTCGAGTCATGTATGTCTGTGTAGTATCTAATTTGATGCTTATAATTTCAAATTGTTGATTATTAGATATCCTGATGATCAATTTGATCGGTTCTGGGCGCCATTTGGGGCTGAAGTTTCCGCTAGATCGACGAATTCAAATGTATCCATTACGGGTATTTGGAATTTACCTCCTTTGAAGGTATTTGAAACAGAGCTTACAGCTACTCAATCTGGTCCTATGGAATTAAAGTGGCCTCCAAGGTCTCTTGAGGAGTCTTTTTACTACATTGCTCTATATTTTGCTGATGGTCGTGATTCGTCTGATGGGAGAACAAGGTCTCTCAATGTGAGTGTTAATGGGGTCATTTATTACAAGGATTTGGTCCCTTCAGAGGAAGGAATTTCTGTCTTTTCAAATCAGTGGCCTCTCAGTGGTCCTACAACTGTCGCTTTGGCTCCTACTTCTGGTTCTGATTTGCCTCCCCTGATCAATGCTGGAGAGGTTTTTCGAGTCATGGCAATGGGAGGAAGAACTCTAGTTAGAGATGGTATAAAAATTTGCCATCATTTTACTTCTCCTTGTAACCCCAGAGTTTGTTTTTATTTTGCCACTTTTAGTCCATAGCAGTTAAATGGCTGTTTTTTGTTGCAGTAATTGCATTGGAACGAATTAAAAGCAGTATTGAAAACCCTCCTCAAGACTGGAATGGTGATCCCTGCATGCCTCAAAATTATTCTTGGACGGGCAATTCGATGTTCTAATGGGCCTAGGATTCGTATTGTTGCATTGTTAGTTGGACTCAAGGCTCATTATACCTATTTTTATTACACTAGTTTTACAAATTGCTTATTTCGGTTTTCTGTGTTGTTTCCAGGAATCTTACAAGCATGGGTCTTTCAGGATCACTGTCACCAAGTATTGCCAGAATGTCGGCTTTGACAGACGTGTAAGAAGACCGAACTAAAGTCACTTGAAATGGGAGATTGAATGCATGAATATTGAATTCTAAATGTACTTTTTTATTCTTACAGATGGCTTGGAAACAACAATTTCTCAGGTTCAATACCTGATCTCTCCATTGAAGCTTCTGGAAACATTGTAAGATTTTATCCTTTTCACTTTTGATACATTACTTGTGGGCCTATAACATTAGTTATATGTGATGTATTCAAATGTTGATTCAAAACACAATTTTTTGATTGTTGCCTTCTGCTTAGATGGGCGATTGTCTACTCTCTTTGTTTTTTACCTTGTTTTTTTTTTTATTTTGAAGGCACTTGGAAGACAATAAGTTTAATGGAGAAATCCCTTCATCACTGGGAACCGTTACAAAATTAAGAGAACTGTAAGTAATATTCACTTAAATTTCTTCTGCTTTCTCTCCAAACCATTTTTTTTACTTCCTGTCAAGGATCTTTACTTGCTGCACCTTCCAGTCAATATTTGGTTTATTCCTCTACAAGAGCTTCTTAGGGTCTTGGCAATTGAAACCTTCAAGTATGAGTACTTCTGTTATTTGGTTGAGTCATGCCAGGGATTATCTATAAAATTCTAACTTCACCTGCTGTCTGTTGATCCTAAAAACTCAAATGAGAATTTGCTGGCACTGATGCTTTGTACATTGAAATATTACTAACAGCTTAGGAAATAATCCCGACTTTCTTTATCAGCAACCTGAATGAGCATTTCTTCAAGTCTCTTTTCTAGCTTCTGCGAATATGTGAGTAGATATTGATCTTCATTTCATACATCTGCTAGATGTTATAGATCTCTCTAGGACCAGTTCGGTTAGATCATCAAAAAAGCATTTGGAAAAGCACCTTATGTTGTCCCCGAAATCTTTTGGGATGTTTTTCACAACATCTATGGACAAAACATTCATACCGATAACAGTAAGAAGTTTGAGCCAAAAAAAACCGAGCAAGATCATCTGTTAAAAGATCTTGAAGATGGCTAGCTCCTTTTGGAGGCTAAAAGCTTCTTGTCACAACTCTTTTTGTTCCTCAACTTTTAGGATTAGGGTTAAATAGCTAATAGAAAGATTAACCAATTAGGATCTTAGGCTAGGATGCAAGTGTTTCTTGTTATAATTATCAAGTGTTCAAACGAGAGGTACATTTCTAGAGTCAAAATCCTAAATTTTCAGCAATAATGTACCCTTCTGGCTCCAGGACTAAGAACAGTAAGAATTAGAACAGCCTCACTATGAAATTGGATATATATATAGAGAGAGAGAAAGAGAGAGAGGAGATGGGCCAGATGGCAATTTGAGGTGCCCTCATAGTTAAGCTAGGAAATCATGTTATTGAACCAGCTGAGAACAGCTATCTAATTGAATGACAGAGTGATCAACGAGCAATAGAGTTGTTGATTAAAGCGGAGAAAAGAAAATCACTGTTAATACAAATTAGGCTCATCTCAATATGTGTATATTGACTCTGCTACTGTAAGGGAAACTAACATGTCATGTTCTAAAAAAGCCAGCACAGGAAGGAAGAAATATTGATTAACTTGCTGGTATTTGAAATAAGTTCAGGAAATATTCTCTGACTAGATCTCACCATTGCTCATTAAACACTTTGCATTAAAAGTTGGCTGACTTTCAAGAGATCTTAATGAGCTTCTGATTTCTTTCTTATCTGAGAAATAATGTCAGAGATTCTGTGAGTGTATTTTAATTCTCATATAGATAAGCTAAATAAGTCACTGAGGCAGTGTAATAGTTCAGATTTATAGATTAGTATCTTTCTCTTTTTACGTTGATATTTTCATATTTTCCATTCGTGTTTAATGATTTCAGAAAATCCGAGTTGCGGTGTTCATATACTTGGATGAAATTCGTGACGGGTTTTGAGGATTTATTATGATGAATGATTTAGACCGTAAATGATTAGTAAACGTTGTATCTACTCTAATTGATTGCACATTTTTAAGTTCCTCATTTAATTCTTTTATTGTACTATGCGGTATTGTTTCTTTGATTCGAGAACCTGATTCGGTCCTTGTTCCTACAGATTTTTACAGAACAATGATCTGACTGGTCAAATTCCAAGTAGCCTCACTCGAAAACCCGGGCTGAACCTCAGGTAAATTTTGAGATACAAGTCTTTTTACATAAACTCTACCTTTTTTTTCTATAAAAAAGACACTTTATTAAATTTCTGGTTTAATCTGATTTCATTATTACTATGTTAGGACCGACGGAAATAATTTGTCATCTCCACCTCCTTCTTGAGCAAGCAAAGTCAATGTATACAAGGCTGTATTCATCAAGAAACCGGATTTCTTCCACTGAAGTGTTATACCCTTACAAAAGATGTAGAGTTCTGCAATTTTCGCAAGAAGTGAAAGCTTTCTCTCACGAGTTCAACTAGATTCGAAGTTTGCATTTGTTTCACTGTGAGCATCTACAGATCGAGTGCTTGAATTGTTCATTCATAGAAATTTACTTCGATTATTTACACAACACGGTGAAAATCATGTCCATATCTACATTCTTTGATTGTATTTGTTTGATCCCATCCCCTTTTGTTGTAACAAGAAACAACCCTTTTGCCTGGATTATACAAATTGACAGGTTTGATATTCTTTGCCTCGATTTTCATATGGATCGAAACCGAAATGTGATATTGGTACATCTATGTAGCATTGAATGGCATGTGCTTCTGTTATGGATTGAATCTATAGAAATCATGAATTTCAGATTTGAGTAAAATTAGACCGTTTGATCAGATTCCTCTTTGCTGGTCCTTGCATGTGGACCTTCCATTTTCTCAGGTTCTGTTCAATGGCATGTGCCCTCTTCTCTCACCTTTTACTTGTCATCCAAAGTAGATCTCTACTGTACAATTTACAATCTAAAATCCAACAAATTCAACTCAAATTTCAGATTTTAATGCTAAATGCAGCTAAATTTTTTCTGTCAATAACATGAACACAGTAATTACATCATAACCCATGAAAAAAGATTGAAACTTGACAATGAAATCAAAGAACTGGACACAAAAACTCAACAAATCTTGATTAAATTCAGCTACCCAGATGAACAAAATTCCTCATCTCTCTAAAACTCTACCTTTCTTAAGAGGAAACAATGGAGGCAAAGCAGCAGATGTCTTCATTTGAGTACAAATTGGAACATTAACCATTGGTCTAATCCTTATAGTAGCTGATCTTGTTCTTTCCAATCCTTTCTTAAATCTTTTCCCTTGCGATTTATCGGTTTTTTTCTCCCCTTTTCCATCTTCTGCTGCAGTTGCAGCATCTGCTAAAGAACTAGAAGAAGATGAAGTTGATGAAGAAGAAGATGAGGGCGAAAGCGACGAAGCTCTCTGCTTTTTCAGCCTCAAGAGCTCTTTCCAAAGGACAGTGCACTTTGGAGGCCTCGGCGATGGATCATCATCTACAAACCAAACTCTTGGCTCCTCTTTAACTCGATGTAGTTCTTGTTGTTGTTCTTGTTCTTGGGTTTCTTTGGACTTGATGCTGATCTTTTGGAGCTTTTCTGATTGCTGCATTTGCCAGAAAGGAAGCAACTTTCCTTCGAAGAACAGCTCGTCTGCATTCAACATTGCAGCATGGCTGCTGACTGTGTTGGTGTTGGCTAGGAACTCGAAATCTGCTGCATTTTTCGGCTTTTCTTTGTGGTTTTCAGCTTCTTGAGGCTTTGGACTTATGGAGATGAAGTTGCTTTCGTCGAGGAATTCTGCAGAGAATGAGATTCGGGGGCTCGAAGGTTGATCCATTGGTGGTGTTGATGGTGTTGGTTGGAGTGTTTCTAATGACACCATTGATGTAAACTTGTTAGAGAGCTTGAAGAAAGAAGATGAAGAGAGGGGGTTGATTTGAGGAGAATTAAGTGTGGGGGGATTAATGGTATTTATAGATAAACTAATGGATTAATAAACATTTTTACTATTGTAAGTTTCTCTAGTGAATTTACTACTAGAGTTGGTTGGTTAAGTTGGCAATCCAAAAGACATTTAAGAATTTACACTTTTGAGTGCTTTTTGTTACTTTTAGTGTTCATGCTTGTAATTTGTTGCCTTAGAAAAAGTAGAACTAATTTCTAATAATTGTGAATAAACACGAACAACTATTGATTAATATAAAAAGTATTTTAAAGTAAGTAGTTGAAGAAGCTATATAACCTTAAGAGAGAGATTTTTTTTTTTTAAAAAAAGAAAGAAAAGTAAATATAGTGCTATTTTTCGAACACATATGTACATATTTAGTTAAGTTGTTGTAGTTAGCTATTGCTAATAGTTACATATTGTTGCTAAAAACTTTTTATTTTATTTTATAACAGTCAAAATCAACCGTAACTAAATTTTTAATTTTATGCTATTTAATATATGTGTTATTACGGTTATAATGTTTTGTATTTGAATTTTACTCATAACGCGCGCGCATATATATATATATATATATATATATTAAATCAAAAAGTTAGAATGTAAATTCTTTTCACCAACACTTAATTTTTTATTCAAGATAATTTGCAATTGTTACATAAGATGTAAAATAAATTTACGGACAACTGGATAATATTATTTAATTATACTTATGTTTTTTAATCATGTTGTGTTAAGTTAATGCTAAGAGTTCAAGGTGTTTAGGATTGGACGGTGGGTTTATAAAAATAAAACTCCAACAAGTGAGTTTAGAGGTTGTTTTAGTTTAAGGGAACATCACATGGACACCTTGGGAACTAAAGACAACCCTTTTAATCTTTTCTTTTGGGTTAATTAATTCAAATTAATCTATTTCATAACTTTATATGTACATTTTTCATCATCATTGTGTTTCTAAATCCCAATGAGAAGAATATAATTCGATGGAATTTTCACCATATTAAAGCTCATTGATCTTTGGTAAACTACTTTTTATTTAACCCTCAATTTTCCCTTCAACTCCATAAAAGTCTTAAAAGTTATTAGTACCCCTCCCAACAAATATATACGATGAGATTCAGACGTAATATTCAGTTTGCATCGCCAATTAAACCGCACATTTTAATCAATAAATTTCAATTCTTATATTCACAATAAGGTATTATCAATGCAAAGATGGCAAAAATAAATAATGAAGAAGTAGATCAGTCAAAGATAATCATGATTAGTCTAATTAACATTATGCAATAGGAAAAGAGTTGAACCGTGTGGTCACATGAGAGTAATTTCCTTCCATGTGAAGCCTAAACACAAAATGACCAAATTACCCTTCCAAAGTTTGGACTTTGCTAGTACAACGAGCAATTTTCTGAAATTGGTACTGGTTTTTCAGTCATATACGGTTAAATTTATCATGGGCAATCCTAAAAAGCTTGAATTAAGATTTGGGCAGGTCTAATTAAATCCAGACAGACAACTAATTAATAAACAAAAAATAATGTTATCTTTTAGTTTCGGGTTGATTCTAATAGTAAGCAGATTATCACTTAAGTAATATTTTAAGTTCAAAACTAGTAAACACAAGATTCTAATCAAAAGAGTCATACACTACGATTAAATGCAAAATTTAGATCATATATAGATTTCAGAGCAAAGTTTCTGTGAAGGGCTTGGAGAAAAAGGAAAGAAATACAAAAGCTGTAATTTTTTTCAATGTTATTAAAACCGGATCGGGTGTTGAACCGGTGATCAATGGTTCACGGTTCAACTGGTTTGACCGGACCGGTTCAACTGATTAATATCTTATAATTATATAAAATATTCATTTATAAATTACAATTTATATATAAATATACATTATATAAATAAAAATTTTAATATATAATATTTTTGAATGAACCATAGTTTTTTTTCAATCGAACCAGACTCTTAACTAGTTCCCGATTCAACCGGCCGGTTCGATCCGGTTTTAATAACCATGTTTTTTTAATAATTCAATTGATTCAGTGTCCACATTGAATAGATTAATAATTAATTCTATGCATTTAGTGGCCCTCTCATTGCTATGTTCTATTATTGAGAGCAGACAGTTATTGTTTCAACTTTAACAGACCCAATAAACAACAAATTTCAAACATGTGATTTACAAACTAATTTTGGATTAATTATCTTGTCTTAGTTTCTTAGTTGTCTGTATTCATTTCACTTTCAGTATAAATAAAATATTCAATTTCCTCTTTAATTAATTAAGTGAAATCTCAACAAGTAAATAATAGTGCATTTTTATCTCATATTTATATGTAAAATGTCCCTTTGGATTTATAGTTTTTCACGGTATGGTATGGTTTAGTTTTAAAATTTACTTGTTTGGTTCCATAATTTTATTTCATGATAAGGTTTTCTCATGGTTTTAGAAACCATAAAACTCTAATATTTTAAACCACGGATTTGGTGGTTTTTATGGGTTTCCCTTTTATTTTAAAAGGATCCTGTCATTCCATACCATTCCTTTATTTGCTTTCATGATTCTCTTAATTTAAAAGACACAATGTCATACTATACCATACCATACAATACCATATTTTAATGAACCATGGTGAATCATGAGCCAAACAAAATATTAGGCTTGATGTGTGAACAAAATAATATTTTTTAGCCAGAATTTGAGCATTTGTGGCTGCACTATAAATTTATGATAACATATATAAAATGTTGTGTAATTTTGTGAATAGATATGAAAGTCTGAAATATGTTAACCCATAAGTATGACTCGTAACTAGTTTTACCTATTGTTGCGAGTTATCAGATTGAATATTTAACACTTGTTTGTTTAGAACGAATTTGAGTAATTAAATTTTAGAAGTAAATAAGATAATATATTTTCCGGATTTTATATTCATGGCACTGAAACGAAAATGGCATAGATCGTACATGCCAAGTTCTATCAAACTGATGTCTACCAACTACAACAAACTTGATTAATCAATTTCATATATTTTTTGAAACTACATGTATAGATAAAATAAAGTTATTTGATGTACAAACCTTTTACACTCAAACACGATTCGATGAAGAATGTTACTCTGAAGAGAGAACTATAGATTGTATATTGGCTATATGTATCATTGAGTCCCTAACGTTTACTCAAAAAATCATTTCAATCCTTAATGTTTTGAAGTGGCCGTTTAAGTCCCTAACGTTTCTAAAAGCATGTCATTTAAGCCCTTGAATCCTACGTGGCAGTTAAGGTGACAACTTTAACTTTGATGGGAGAGTGACTGACTTTTCGGCGACCATTTTCCGGCGACGATATACTTCCGGTGAGACTTTTCCAGCGACGAAGGACTTCCGACGGAACTTTTTCGGCGACGACAAACTTTCGGCATCATTTTTTCGGTGACGGTTGACTTCCGGCCGCACTTTTCCGGTGACGGTTGCTGACGTGGCGATACTTTTTCAGCGACGGCATTGACGTGGGAGTGTAACCCACTCTCTTGGGTGAGAGTGGGTATGTGTATTTGAGGGGTTTAAATGATAAGTTTTTAGAAATGTTAGAGGCTTAAACGGTCACTTCAAAACGTTAGGGGCTTAAATGATTTTTCGGATAAACGTTAGAGGCTTAATGATGCATTGAGCCTTCTATATTTGTATATACTTTGTTACATATATCGATGCTGATTTCATAGCATCAAACCATTACTTATTAAACAAGAAAAAAAGATTTTACCGTAATGTTTTATGTACAAAAAAATGAAATACCACTCAATTACAAAAATTAAATTATTAAATGTGAATGAACTACTAATTAGTTAAAATGTCAGATGTGTATGGAGTAAAATGAATTGAGTCCTTTATAAAATTTGTACGGTACCTAGAACCAGATTAATCGACCTTGAAAAGAATATCGTTTCCCAAAAAAAAAATATTGGATTTGTTCCCATTCACTCGAGGTGTAACTTTCAATATAGGAACAGACAAGATGCATTAACGTGTAACAAAAGGAAGTAGATACTAGATAGTAAAAAGTAGAATTATGAAAAATAAACCATAATTTCTTTTTCCAGAACATCAAGAGATAATTGTAGCTAAGGTACATACTATCTCGTAGCTAGGGACAACCCAACAAATGGTGGTTACTTATTAATAAACTTCATCAGAAAAAGAATCTTATTTTTATAAAAGTAACATTGGGAAATTTAAGAGGACCATTAATTCATGTTATTTTCTACTTATAATCTTATAAATAACTTTGTTTAGTTTAAATTGCATCACACAGTTTTTAGTTTTAATAAGTTCAATCTAGTTTACGATAAATGCAATTCAAAAAGATCAGTTAAATTCATATTTTATATGCTCAAGAGAATAGGAATTAAAAGTGTTGTTTTGGAAAATGTATAAGAGAAGTAAAATTGAGTGACTATTTCATTCTACTAGTGCGATTGGAAAAATAACTGGACTTAGGACATTTTAACTGAAAAATTTCATTTTCTGAGTCTCAAACTTAGCCGAAAAATGCAGTAAAATTGCACTATGAATAAAAAATTCTAAAGAAAACTTTTGATCAGCTAAGTACTTGGAACAAAAGTTGAGTTTTTGAGTTTTTTAATCTATTAGTTCTTATATAAATACATATGGAACATAATATTTGTAAATACTTTTTGAATAAAGGATTGACCCTGAAAAGACTCCAAGGCAAACAATGTGAAGAAGTAGGGGACCATTGACTCACTCAAACAAAATTGAAATTTATTAACACCTTTATGCATTATTTAGTCTGTTTTCATGCAAAATCTAGCTGTTAACATAGAAAAATACCTTGGTTTTTGTCAATATATAAATATTATTATTGTTATTTATTTTACTAGTTATATACAATTGCTAGCTGTTTGTTGCCTTTATAGAAAGGTTGGATTTATATGAATTTTGACAACGTACAGTTAGTATGTCTTAAGAATTACTCCAAATCTTACGAAAGAGAGCTTCTTCAAATAACAAAATGAAATCTCCAAAGAGAATGAGTTTGATATGTATATATATATTGCAAATAAAAAATTCATGATTATGTATCTTTTTAACGCAGATGAATTAGTTAAATAAAAAGTAAGATAAGTAAAAAGATAAGAAAAAGGGGCACAAGGACAGATAAACAATAAATTAAAAGGATTTGTACTTCCATATTCCAATTAATGTGTTCATCATATCTTTGGGTTTGTCACATTTATAACTATACATAAGTACAAAAAATAAGCTTTTTCAGACATTGTTAATTGTCCCTCTTCATTGCAACGATACAACCAAGTAAAGGTTGCAACCCAACCCAGTTCTCCTTTTTAATTTTCAAAAAGTATGGTCTTTTTTTTATTTTCTAGTAGCGGGAAAAGAAGCAAAATATTCCATTTAGTTTGAGCTTTTTAGTGAAAATTAAACCCTAAATGTTATTTCTCTATGTCATAACGCGGGGAAATTGAAGGAAATTGCTGACCGCAATTTCACATTTTTCGGTTCTAATTTCGTCACTGCTGAAAACGTTACAAATAAAAAGAAAGTGGGTTTATGGCTACATCCATTTAGTATATAAAAAATAATGTTTTTAAGCCTTAACAAAATTATTGACTGAATCTCATACTTTTTCCAATAATTTCAGTTCACCACAAGATAGAAATTGATGGGTCATGAAATTGGGCAGGCACAAGTGTTTGATTGAAGTTCATACCAAATTAATCATACAAACAATATAATTAATTACTTGCCCCCCAAACAACAGTTAGTGCACTTGTCCTAAGGATATGTTCCCTTCTATTATTGCATTCAAGCAATAGACTTCTTTTTATCAAGTATAGAAGACTTGAAATATTTTTGTTCTGAGCGTAATCACAATTAATGTTCATTTATATGTCATTACATACATATAATACAACGTATTGAAAGTTAAGAAAATTTGGAAAGTATTAAAATCTATATTTCCACTTAATGAAAAAATTACATCCTAGATGGTGTATTTATACCACTATGTAACAAGTAATTACAATTGAAATATTAAACTCTAACACTCCTCCCTAAAATATAACATGGTTTCAATGTTACATAAAAAGGATAACAAAAACAAGTAACAAATTTTCAAAAGAAATCTAAGACATATCAATTCAAGCCCAACCGAATCAATTCGGCTCTTCAAATCTCAAAACTAAAAGACACCTTAAGGGATTAGGGTTGCTTCATCAATATAAGGAGCATTTTTGCTCTTAACCAAGCAATATGAGATATTCCAACACACCCCAGCACGCCCAAATCTATTTGGAGCGTGAGTCATCATCGGGTAATATCGGGTGTCCCATTATGGGCCCATCATGGGATTGGCCCAACAATTACCTATGACTCTGATACCATATTGAAAGTTGAGAGGATTTGGAAAATATCAAAATCTATATTTCCACTTAATGAAAAATTTACATCCTAGATGGTGTATTTATATCACCATGTAACAAGTAATTACCCAATCATGGTGTGTTAGAATATCCCATATTGCTTGGCTAAGAGCAAAAATGCTCCTTATATTGATGACGCAACCATAACCTCTTAAGGTGTCTTTTGGGGTTACATATGGGTGTTTAACACAACGGAATTAGAACTTATTGTCCTCTTATATATTCAGTGTGTGTTGTCAACTTGAACTACAGGTTAATAGATTAATCTTTTAAACCCACATCAAAGTGAAATTTGCTTAATAATTGAAGTTATGTTTTTTGATTTTTCGGATTGAATGTAACCAAGGACCACGGTATAAATTAGCCGTTAGTCCATGGTTGAACAAAATGAAATTGATTGCAGCTCAAAAGACAGAGCTAATTAAACTCTTACATTCATTAATATTGTAGCTCAAGCTAGAAATGTACAATTCTGAATTGCATTAAGACATGGATAATGATAACACACAGTAAATCAACATTATTAACATTATTGCCTTGTTTCTGAGTATGTTATACTTTATGATCATGAACAATACGAGCTTTGGCTTTGGGAGACAAAAAGTACACTCTAGCAGCAATCTTTGAACTTGCTAGCTAAACTTCAATCAAAGTCCATTTGTTGTTGTTGTGATTGTTGATCCATACTGATAATTTTTAGATGCAATTGATAACTTTTTGTCTAAAGTAACTTATGATTACTGTATTATCAACCCATTGGGCATAGCTAAACACTGACCACCCGAAGCATCAAAATGTTTCTATAGGGAAATTGTTACTTTTCGGGTCTCACTCCATGAGAAACGCTCGAAAATTACCCGATGCAGGTTAATTTGGACCGTATGCAGGTTAATTTGGACCGTATAGAACGATAAAAAAATAACCCGAGATACTCTAGATGAAGAAAGATTGGTGATTACTTTATAATTTATTATGTTATCATATAGATGACAATCGAAGGCTTATTTTATGATATACATTTCGCTAATCAAGTTTTTGAAATCAATGTTTTTGGATAAATTTAATTAATTTTATATTCAAAATTTATAATTTTTTACTTAAAATTAAGTTTGCTCTATACACGTCCCGAAATTCGATATCTATTGGATATATGAAGATGGACTAGTTTTTACCACTAAACAGTGGCAAATCCACATACATTTTTTCCGTGGGATCCAAATATATGCATAAAATTTCATGGTTTACATATAATAAAAGAACATGCAATGAATATCTTTTTACTAGTGTTTCTTCGGGCTATATACATCAAACTTCATACATAATTAACAAAATCATCAAATACATAATTTTCAATTTATATTACAAAGCTATGTTTGATGTATATAGCTCGAAGAAACACTAGTAAAAAGATTTTCAAACCAGAATTTCGTATGTCAAATTTTAAGGTTTAGAAATTCATTTTGGACAAGTTCAAAAAACTATTGGGAACAAGTTTAAAATGATGAGACACACTTTAAAAAATTTAGAAAGTTTCGAATATATAAAGTTTTTTGATTGATTGTGCATCATAGCATCAATTTCATGCATGCATGTGAGCTGTCCGTCTGATATGTACACAAAAATTTACATATACAAATCTAGAATTTTTCTATTTATTTATTTATGTTAAAATCAAATGACAAATGGGAGATCCAAATAATCAATCTAATCTATACTCTTCTTCTCATCTATCTCTATCACTCTTATCTGCCAACCTTTTTCTCTTATTCATTTACTATATATATTTCAACTTTCTCTTTTCAGCTTTTTACTTCATAGATTTTGTAGCTTTACATTCTTCGAAATTGACTTACCATCTCCAACCATTTAACTTTATCACCGAGTGCATTGGACTCCGATACTTGCTGCAGCTAAGCGATTATGCCTTAAAAATTTTCACTTTTTTTCTATTCTTTTAAGTTAGCAAAAAATCAGCGTAAATAATTGACATAGTATACTTAGTTAGCAATATGATATATCTCGGACACGGAAGAAAATACATAATCGAATTCAATTGAATAGCGTAAATAAGGGCAATAAGTTTAAATTGTAACTAAATCTCGCCCCCCTGAACTTTTAAGAGTTCCTATCATCCTCCTAAACTTTCCATAATATAGCATCCCGTCCTCCTAAACTTGTCTGAAATGAACCTTTAAACCTTGTGTTGGACCAGTCTCGCTGATGTCCGTAGCCTGCTGACGCACCAGCTCGCTGAAGGCTGAAGTTTTGCCCTGACTTACATTGCTCAGTGAATGAAGTCTCGCGATATAGCAAGTAGAGAAACTTCTCTGATGAAATTTAACACTGACGTATCAAAATGAAAAATGAGGAAGCCTTGGTCAAACTAAAAAGTCAGTTTGTCTTATTGACAGCTATGTTACTCCGACAAAAAGGAAAATCTGACAGAGTATGGCGAAAACCAGGAAGGGACAAAAGCGTGCATCTGACACCGCCGCGCACAGTACCTGCTACGAGGAAAACCAGCCAGAATTTCGCAGAACCAATCAAATCACGCCAACAACCTCAAAGTCTATAATTTCAAAATTCGAACGACTGCAGAGGAAGTTTTCATCAAGACTAATCTTTGGATTAAAGAAAGTCCTGTCTCTAAACGGGCAAATCCTTAATCTCGGATTAACAAATCCAGCCGTTAGAAGACCCAACGGCTACTTTCAGAATCTCTTTATAAAAGGATGAAGACTCGAAGAGAAAACCATCCAGAAAATTGCTTAAGTCGAAACTCTGTTGAAATCTCTGCTCAAAGTAATTTT
>CAOJBJ010176710.1:0-13503 GCA_948291685.1 Euphorbia celastroides
ATTTCATGATAACTCGTACACCTGATTGCCTGTTAAGATTTCATGGAATCTTAAGCAAAGGTGATATTGTATTTGTGTGCTCTATAGGTCTTCGGTTTGAGCTGTAAAATTAAACGATGACATATGCATCAAATAAATCACTTACAATCATCTGCTGGACTACCCAATAAAGTCCTCACAATCAAAAACAACATTACATCACCAAATTGACACGTTAATCATATAGTAAGTTCTAGTTCACCAAGCTTCAAGAAAATCAACACAAACTCTCCACTATAAAATACTACCCCCTTAACCTTTCATTAAGTCAACATATAATCACAATTGCTTCTACTTCAATAGAAACAACAAGAAATCACTTACAATCAATACTTTCTAATTAACTTTCTAACCAAACATGGCCTCAAGGGGAATCAACCGAGCCGCTGGTCTAGTTATTCTCCTTGTGGCCATGTTGTGGGCCTGAGGCATGGCTCAGTCTGGCTGCACCAACGTGATCATCGGCCTGGCTCCGTGCCTCAACTTTGTTAGTGGAAGCTCAACGACTCCTTCCGCCTCGTGCTGCTCGCAGCTGGCTAGTGTTGTTGGGTCCCAGCCACGGTGCCTCTGCACCGTGCTCAATGGCGGTGGCTCGTCTTTTGGGGTTACTATTAACCAAACGCTTGCATTGGCTCTTCCGGCTGCATGTAACGTCAAAACTCCCCCGGTTAGCTGGTGCAATGGTAAGGCTACATTGGTGATTTCACATGTATTTAGTCAAGATTCGGTCGTTGGTTCTACTGCTCCCTCTAGGTTATTTTGTTTGTTGTCCGAGGTTATTTCACAATTAATAAACCAAGCTTGAAATCACTAATCTACCGAGCGTTAATAGCAAATTAATTAATTAATTTCGTATAAATCAATAGTCATGAATAGGGGTATGACCGGAAAAGGAAGTAAAAAATGAATTGAAAAATGAGAATGCTAACTAAAAGGATAATTAAAATTTTTAATAGAACGACAATTATAATGAACTGTAGGGAGTAATATGTTATATCTACGTAATGTAATTCACATATTTTATTACGAATCGGGACGGTATATAAAAAATCATGTCATATTTGTGCTTCTGTGACGTGAATTTTTGGGCCAGTTTATTACGACGGGTTAACCCCAAACCGGACCAAGTATTTTATGCATTAGCAGGCAAATATAGTTTTGATGTATGGAATTTTAATGCTGCGAGATTAGACTCAACATTTATGTCAAAAAAAATAACATGGAATGCATTTTGATTTTTTTTTTCTTACTATTGGCTGTTATTGCTTATTATGCTATGTAAGAGTACCTTACAGTTAATTATATATTGGCAATGCAGAAGCTAGTGGACCTTCAGCAAATTCTCCCAACGGTATGCCAGGTAATTGTTTCATATATTTTCTTTTCTAAAAATTTGAGTAATTGTGTTTACATCATATATAATGAAAATTTTGTACTTTTTTTCATGTGATTCGAACATTTGGCGAATATGAGAATAGTCTTAGCAATAAGACTAAGACCTTCACCAAAAAATTTTTTTTTACCTTAATATAGACTCAAATATTCTGAAAGCAATTTTCGATCATTTAAATACTTGTACTTAATTTACGAAATAGAAAAGTAATGATATTTAACCAATAGTTTGCAAAATAAAATGTGGTTGAAAAGCTGACCAAAAATGTTATAAAGCCATTTGATGCTTAAGTCAGTGTAACTTGAAAGGAATGTTCATGGAAATATGGGATAAGTGATTAGCATAGTGAACCCCTTTCGTGCACAAGTTATGAAGAATCGAATGGATATTTCCTTAAGAGAGATACCCTAAAGAATAATATATACCACATTTTTCCAAACCAAACGACACATACAAAATTCCATCATACGCTTTGATGGTTATACTGCAGGCGGATCAGAGACTGGAGTCAACTCATCCAACGGCCTAAACATCAACATAACACTTCTGTTCTTCGTCGTCGTTGCAATGTTTATGGCAACCGTTGGCAGCTTCTATTAATGGAGTCTTTGAGCTTCTCTTTATCATCTACTATGTTTTCGAGTGTGGTGTGCCTTTTTTGTTTAATTTCAATGTTGTCACTACAAAAGTTTGTATTTTGATTTGGTTTGCGTTGTGTGAGAGACTGTTGTTGGACTTGCTTTGTTATATGATATGAGTAGAATAAAGAGCAAGGTTGTTGTTATGACCTGCTAATGGTATAGTTTATCTTTCGGCTTACAAATTTTAGGGTACTGAGCTAAATCGGAATAAATGAGTATGTTTGGAAAGAATTGTGTTTTATTATTTTAAACTACAAAACAGTATTTGTTACGGGCGAAAGCCCATATAATTTTTGGAGAGTTTTATAAAATGTTACCATCATATTGACATTGAAAAACAGAAAAATAACAATAATTTTGTCTATTGATACAAATAAAATTTCTTGTTGTCAAGAAAGAAAAGAGTCTTTTAAGTTGTTGCTTAACCTACTCCCCAATAGAGACTCCAATATTTCTCATGTATCATATTTGTTCAAGCACTTTTACACTATAAATTCAGTGGGTGACTGACAACTTTTTCAATAACTGTCTTTTATTTTGCTGTCATTCAATAATAGTTTCAAATGTTAACTTGTACCTATTTTTAAACCATTTTCAAACAAACAAGAGTAATCACTACTTGTGAAAAACTATTAAAACCATATAACAACTAACTAAACATAACAATTACTTCGTTCTCGAATTAAAACTACACATTTGACACTTCCATTTTCTGCTTTTGTAATTAGTCAATTTATTGCTTTCATTTGTGTTAAAAGCCCAAACCTAACTGGGCTTTTACTTTCCTGGGCCTAGGGTTAATGGGACTTGGCCTTAGTACAAACATGAAAACGAGCAAACTAAGCTTCATCGGAGCAAACGGAATCAAATTGATTTAATTAAATTACTAAATTTGATTTTAATTTAACGAATTATTAAATTTTTATTATTAATTTATAATAAAAATCAAATTCAATTAAATTTAATTAGATGCTAATATAATTTTTTATTAAATTTAATTAAATTTAAATGTAAATTTGATAAATAGGTTGAACAAATACCGAATGCTCATCATACATGAAATTCCCGGTTCTTCTTTCTTTCAGTTTCCAGAACCGAAACTTCAATTTCGCGCCTCCGTTTGCCGTCGCTGAGAACTCGCCGGCGAGAGCAACTTTTTCCGGCGGGATGGTAGATTTCGATTATATCAACGGAGAGAGCGATGAAGAAGCTGATGAAGTATCGCAAGAAAGAAGCAGAGTTTTCTCGAAGTTGAAAACCTACTGCTTGGAGCTACTTGAGCTTCTCCAAAACCCTAGAAAAGACTCCAATTCGATCTCTTCGTTGCTCCAATTTCTTCGCGCTTCTTCCTCTGATGCTCTGCAGCCGTTCTTTGAGTGAGTACAGTTGTATATTTCGCGGAATTTCGTCTGACTGGATATTTTGATGTGATTTTCTAGCTTGATAGGGATGCTGTGCATTGAGAAATGGATGAAATGACGATTCTGAGCTTTCTGATGTTATCTAGAGACGTAATTAGGTTCCACTTTCTCTGTAAATGCATAGAATCTGTTTTTTCAATGCTAACGTAATGGCCTTTGCTTTTTCTCTGACAATTTTTAAATTCCATTTCGAAAGCCTTAAATATGTGTGAATTCAATGTAATGATCGCATTCTAATATTAATATTGATTTGTAAGTTGAATGAGTCATTGAGATAGTTTTATTTGAGTGTTTTTGAGATCATTTAGTGGGAAACATGAACAAACTTGCGCTCTCCGAGAATTGTGGATGTTATTATCGTTTCTTTTTCCAGTGTGAAGTTTTTATAATTTTGTCCTTCTCACAAATGTGCTGCTTTACAAATGTTTCAGCTATACGCTGTTCCCATTGTTGCTGCTGTTGGATACAGCTGTTGATAGTCGATCATCAAAGAACGATAAATCTATAGAGAATGCCTCAGTAGTCCCACACAGAGTGAGCGATAAAGTGGTGGAAGCTGTTTTGCAATGTTTGGAGGAGCTTCTAAAGAAGTGTCACTTGGGATCCGTGGAGCAGGTAATGAATTTTATTAAGTTAATTTCCTTTCAATTGTGCATTATATGTGTCCATGTAATATGCAGCCATGTATAATTATTGCTGTTATAAAAATGATCGACTGTCAGCCAACTAGTTGCTGGATAGGGTATGGCATAACATTCCCTATTGTGGACTTAGATTTTTTTCTCCTCTTTGAATCAGTTCAGAAATTATTGTAAAATCTTGCAATATTTTCAGATGGTTGTACTGATTAAAAAATTGACCAATGCGGCTATGCTGTCTCCCTCTGAGGCTTCAGAAGAGTTTCGAGAAGGAGTAATTAAGTGTTTTAGGGCTCTACTTCTTAGTTTACTACCATGCTCAGATGATGCTTGTTCATGTCGAGGAAGTCTGAGTTGGCCTTCTCTCTTTGAGAAGGCTGATATTCAAGCTTTACAGTTTGGGTCCTTTAAAGGTCATTCAGAACCAGGGGAATGTTTGCTTTCATTTCTCCAGTCACAAAATGCTGCAGCTGCTGTTGGACACTGGCTATCTCTTCTTCTCAAAGTACAATCTTTTCTCATGAAGCATTTTTTCTTTCTGTCCACAACTTTCAGCTTATTACTCTGTAAATCCTATATTCTTCCTTGGCTTTGCGAAGGCTGCAGATACCGAGGCTGGACGAGGGCATCGAGGAAATTCCAAGATTAGAGTTGAAGCCTTTGTTACCTTGCGTGTACTTGTTTCTAAGGTAATTATCTAACACCAATAGAGAGCTTGTTTATGGGGAGTTGAACTTAATCACCTTTAGTTTTTCATGCTTTTATCTGAGGTTGCCGCTTTACTTCCCTTCTATAAAGCACGCAAACTCTTAGGAACCAGCATTTCCACTTTTTGTTTCTGAAAACTCATGGAAAGCACTAGAAAACATATCTAAGCGTGTTTTGCAAGTAACAAAGGTGGGAAACTCGGTTCCTGCAATTTAGGAAATAGGAAACTGTTTCCAGCAAATTAACCTTCATAATTCCAAGCACAACTCCTCCCTTTTGCGTTTTTCCTTGCATTGGCTAATTTTAATAGTAAATCTTTCATGCAGGTTGGCACTGCAGATGCTTTGGCTTTCTTTCTGCCTGGTGTCGTCAGTCAATTTGCGAAAGTTTTGCATGTTTCAAAGTCAATGATAAGTGGTGCAGCTGGAAGTGTGGAGGCTACTGACCACGCAATAAGAGGCTTAGCTGAGTATCTTATGATTGTTCTTGAGGACAATGCTAATTTATCTAGTGCTGGCTTACCCCTAAATGATTTGGCTGGGCCTGGTTTGAACAAGAATCAATCTGTTCATTCTGTTCTTGAAGAGTTACGTCATTTGCACACTACCACTCCAGGTCAGAGTGGAATCTTGGCCAAAGAACCAGATAGTGAAGCAGTTGATTTGGTTGCTCCTGAAGCTGGTGATGATATGAACAAGAAGAGTAAATCTGGCAAGGATATTGGATCTCTGCATGTTGACCGCACAAAAGACTGGATTGAGAGAACTGCAGGGCATTTGGATAAATTGTTAAGTTCAACTTTTCCACATGTACGCTTGTTCATCTTATTTGTTATTCATGCTTTGAGAAATCTTAAATCTTTGCTTCCATATCTTCCTATCTCTCTCTTTAACTGCTGAAGTGTCGTCGTTCTTGTTAGATTTGTGTTCATCCATCTAAAAAGGTCAGACAAGGACTTTTGGCTGATATACAAGGATTGTTATCACGGTGCAGTTACACTCTGAAGCAAAGCAAAGTGATGCTTTTGGTAAGCTGAATAGGTATCTGTACCTGGTAGAAGAGCGTGTTCAATTGATTTCCTTTTTCCCTAATTTGTTGGCAGATGTGCTAAAGGAACTTTATTATGTTATTTGTGTGCATGGAAACTTTTTGTGTCATTTCCTTGTCCAATTGTATTTAATGGCCCTTTAGTTTTGAAACCTTTTTTATGATAGGAGTGCATTCTATACTTCACTTCAGGTTTGTGTTTAGGGGTCTTCAACCAGCCAACCTTCTTCATGTGAAGTATTCACAACAATTTTAGTGAGACGCTATGCCACGCTTTTTTAGCGCTTGGTGTATAATGGTATCAAATGATTTTATTTTTAGAGGAAGGCATTATTTGAATGACTGTTCTTGGGGCTTTTTTGTGTTCGGTATTATTTTGTGTACGGAACTATGGATCATAATCATAGTAGAAGAGAAGCATGGCATGAACTGAATAAAGTTAGAATTTTTTTTTTTTGTTGGGGGGGCCATGGACTGCCTTGGACCAAAACCGGAGATCAGAATTCAAAGTAGAGATTTGGAATTCTCTGATGCAAATTTTCTCATTACTTGGATTTCCCCTGTAATACTACGAGGCAGCATTAGTCTGATTTTCAATGTCAATGCATAATGCAAGTGTTCAGTTTTGTGGATGCTATGCTGATTCCTTTTTTATTGGTGCAGGAGTGCCTTTTTCTCTTGGTTGTTGATGATTCTGAAGAGGCGTCTGCATCTGCTCAGGACTTTTTTGAATATTTATTATCGTCAAGTGACAAGCATCACGTACAACATGATATCACTGAGATTTTTACTAGGTATTGCTTGATGTGAATTGTATAAGATTTGGTGCATGCTGATTTGATATTTGGTCACATGTTCCTTATCATGACTCACTTTTTATGCTTGAATTTGTGAAGGTTAGTTGAGAAGCTTCCGAAAGTGATGTTCATGAGGAATTGTTTGCACTGTCACATGCACAACAGTTACTTGTTGACATCTATTATTCTGGTCCTCTGCTTTGGTTGGATCAACTTCTATCTCCAGTACGTGGTTTGTCAATTGTTTAATATTTCTTTTTTCGCTTTTTTCTATGCTTAAGCTATTCTATCTTATTTCTTATTCTCGGAGTGGATGTTTTGGCATACGTGGATCATGGATTTACTAGATGCCTGAATAGAGTGCTTACTTGTTTGTTGACTTTGAAATAGGATCACTGAAGAGTGTCTGTAGAAGGCCTGAATTAAACTTGCAGTGCTATATAATTTTAGGAAAAGAATCCTAAAGATGTTTCTGCTAGATATAATATCTATTTAAATATGTTCAGTTTTCCATTTCGTGTTTGAAAACAAGAATGCTATAGAATAAAATTTGATGGCATGTTACTGTCATGCTATTGAAATGCGTAAGAAGTATGGGCTGGACTAACTTAACTGAACACGTGGAGGAAAAATTTTCTACATTTGCTTTCTGATTTAGCAGAAAATAAGGGCTATTTTGGAGAATTAGTTGAGGAGGATATTCTTTATGCTTGTCTTTATAGATGCATTTTTGTTTGTAAATTTAAGGGGAAAGGTCTGGGCTTTGAGGTTCGGATGTTGTGAATTCTCCGAACCTCTTGTTATGTAGTTGATGTTTTTCGTCTTGGGTTGTACTTTGACTTAGGAATTCGTTCCCCATCTTAATGAAAAAGCGGGGAGGGTGTTTTGTAGGCAAGCGAATGAACCAACCTAATTGGGTAGTTCGCCCCGAAATTTTCACCCTCTCCATTTCTTTTTTTTCTTTGGGGGAAAACATCGTTCCCGGGGGGTTTTCAAAAAAAACTACTCCTTCACACACATCATAACCATCAGCACACATAAGCCGAATACACTACTTGCCTGTTTGTAGGATGATATATTCCTCATGGGTCAAATCCATCTATATCATCCAATCAGTTTGAAATCGAAGTCTCTTCCAGTTCCTGGAAAAATGAACCACACGGTCAAAGAAATTGCTTGCAGCCAGCAAAGTGTATATCACCACTATAAGAGCATAGACTTTGTTAACTGTAGTTCCAAATATGGCTAAAGTTTTATCAACGTAGTCCATTAGCTGCAACCAGGTTTAAAATGCAATATATAATCAGTCAATCTCAAGAAATAACGAACAAAGCAATTGAGAATCTCAGGAGACTAGTGAAATTTAAAGGAATTTTAATCATTTCTCCAGAGATTAGGGGAAATATTTCAAGTCCCATACCCTGTAGCTTCAAGCAGGCTTATGTGCAACTCCCTACCAAATCAAACTGTGAGACAAAGACCCTTTCATCCCTTGACCTATTCTATGAATGCCCTTTTTCCCTAAGATGTGCAAAAAGCTCATCTTACCCTAAATAAAGGCAGTTGAGTTTATTTTGGCAATTTTAGAGCAAAATTATGATCCATGGCAAAAACACTATTTCATATTAATTGCCAAAACAAGTTCGACTTCATTTTATATAGCAGTTGGACATTTAATTTAGGAAGGAAAGACTTTTTATCGCAATAGGTAAGGGAGTAAAAGGACCGATAACACGTCAATATGATGAGCAAGATTGAGGCCAAAAGAGTCTTTAAGCACACAAGCATATCATAAGCAAGTGACAGAGCTAGTCCTCCTAGGAGTGAATGAGTCAAACATCAACATTCCAATTTTTAACAAACAATAGTATGTGCAGATGAACATATACATCAAAGTACAAGAGCCAAACTTAAGAAATATAAATCTAAACTCTTTTTTTCTTTTAGGTACAAAACCCATTAGGTTCTGGTGTTTTCTAATAGACGTTTTGACTAAAATCATTAAAACCTATACTACATTCATTACTCAACCAAAATGACTAATCTATCCTCTATACTATTCTTTTTCTTCTTAATGACTTACTTAAAATTTTATTAATATTTAATCACTCTCCTAATTAAAACAAGAGTAAACTAGGAAAAGCAACAAAAAAGAACATTGAAAAATGTAATATGTCTATTAAAAAGAATCAAAATCAAAAGGCTAAAGCGTCTATTAAATAAGACCGGAGGGAGTAGTAAACTAACCGAGTTTTGTTGGGTTTAATTTTTCATTTGTTGAAGTTGACCTCAAGGTTTGATAATTTCAGTCGAGTTTTATTTTACTTTGAATTGAATGTGTTCGGACTATACTTGAATTTGAATGTACTCGTTAGATTTTAATGAGCATAAGTTTAATTCAGAGTTTAAAACTTTTGTTTACATCGTGAACTAAAGTTATATGCATTTAAAATTTTTGTAATCTCCAAACTGTTTAAACTTTTATATACATTTATATATATTTATTTTTGTTGTGAATTCTAAAACATATGTAAGTTATATTAGCAATAATTCTACCATAAATATGAGAAAACTTTAAAAAAATTTATAACAAAATGAATTATATTATAAAACAATATTCGCTTTTTCGAACATGTTTTGAAGCTTGCCAACGAGCATAACCTGAAAAATAGCAGCGAGAACAAAACCATCGCCCTTTAGTACCTATAAACAATTTCGCAACACTTGGTCTTGATCCATCGAAAGCTCTTTCTAATAGACGTTTTCATTTTCCCTTCAACACTGTAGCTTCTATATTTGACCACCCGTCGTTGTCTCTTCAATTCAGCGTCGGCAAATTCCCAAGCCGTCTCATAAGTGCTATTTGTTTGTGACGGTTTCGATGCTATTTGTGTAGGCTGAGGAGCTTTTAGAGCCGTTGGCTTCTCAAAATTCCAGGCTTTGTCACAAAATTTTTTATGGGCATCACGAAATTCTTCCATCTCCTTTCCATTTTTTGGTGTTGGATTTGTATTTTCATCGCCTTTTTTGGACATTGGATTCAAAGACAAAGAATATAGTTACATGTAAATTTGATATTTTTGTTTTATTCTTGAGTTGTGAAGATCAGGTTTGGATTGTAAGAAATTCAGAGAAATATTATGTAACAACAATTGAAGGAAAAAGTACGATTATTTGAGGGATTTGTGTTGGACAATCACTTTAAATATTCTTTGTTATTTATGGAATTTAATGGAAGGGAAAGGTTGGACTCATGAGAGAAAAGTTGTTGAAATGTTCCCAAAATTGAGGTAATTTGGTATTCAATTCAAACATATCTCCTCAAATTTGGGAGATACATATTAGGTTACATTGTATGTTTTTGTTTCTAAGAGTACTTAATTTGGATTTTTTTTTTTTTTTATTTGTTGTGTATTACACAACTATAATAAATCTAAATATAAGTCTTTAGTTGCCAAATATATTCTTCTAACAACTCTACTTGTAGTTTACAAAAATACTTAAATGGCTCTCATCTATTTGAGATAAAATAATTCACAAAATTCTTGTACTTGCAAAAATAAACCATTAGTTTGTTTTTGTAAAAAAGTTATCATTAAAGGTGAGTGTAGGCTATCCTTAGTTTATATTTTACAAAGTAAAACTTATTTTGTCTCTTATTACTATTGGATCAACTCACTCTGCACTCATTCAATGGTAATAAGGACAAAGTAATGTAAAATTAAAGTAATGATAGAATCTCCCTTAAACGTGATATAATAGTTAACTTGATAGTTATAATTTGATAATGCTCATCTATAGAATAAGCTTTCATAATCTTCTTGGTTAAGCTAATTAAAGATTCTCCAAAAGCAATTAAATTATTCGGGGATGTTTCTCTGTTCTTTTAATGTGTTAATTTTGTGTATTCTCAATGTGATTAATCACATTTGGAATTTGGTTATGGTTAAAGATTTATTTTTCATCTCTTATAGTGTATATTTTAAGATTTGAAAGTCAGGATCTCTTTCTGCCCTCTTTAATCCAGAGTTTATGCGTATGGTTTTTCAAAATACTGACTTTTTACATTACTGGCCATTTTTTTTTATTATTTTTTTTTTTGATCTCCTCATCAATTAAAAAAAAAAGACATGATCTTGGTTGTTTGTGTTAAAGGTGTTTCTTACAAGTTACACCTAACAACTCTCGGACTTTAATATAAAATCTTGTGAATGTCAATCTTTTAGTGCTCTAATGACGGTAAACATTAGTGTTATAAGGAATAATGGCTGTTTTTTTATTTTATTTTTTTTTTTAATAATCGCCGTCCATTGTTTAATGAAGATTTGTCAACCTATTTACAGTCAACCTGCAAATTTCTAATTGGATACAAAAAGATGGCATCTTATCCCTTTTTGAGCATGGAATTATACCTTCCCTTTGCTATGTTTATACCAAGTATAGCAATATCTAGTTAAACAGATTATTCTATTCTTCAATTCCACTTTTCTTGGTCACTTATTTAATTTTGTCCCAGGGCTCAAATTTTAGCCCATAATTTAAAAAATCATCACTAAAACCCCCTTGACTTTTTTGCAAATTGAGAGGTGAAATGTGAATGCTTGAAAAATAAGTTCAAGAATCTTTGGCCTTTAAGCAACCTTTGTTCCAAGTAATTCTTTAAACCCTTTTATCATATTTATTTGTAGACTTATATTTGCTTGATGTTTTCTGCAAATTTTGTTGCCCTCTTCACAAATTCATTTAGCAATGCCACAGGGGAAAGCTATAACACATGCCGATCTTGCCCCGGGTCCTCGGAGCACCGATTTGGGAAGCAAAACGGCTGACTTTCTCACCGTTTTGACCATTCTCTGCGGCCTTTTCTGCTTCGTTCTTTGTCTCATCGCTGAAACAACTCGATCCAAGGTAATTTACACTATCAAATTTTCCTTATTAACTCCATGAATTAATATCAAACTACAAAATGTCAAATATTTTTGCTATACGTATCTTAAAATTGATAAAATCGTATCAAATTTGTTGCAAAATACAAGTAAACAAAACTCGATAATGTAAAGAATGACTTTGATTTCGGGGTGTAAAATGGTGCAGTTAATATGGATCGATGCAAACAGTAAAAAAGGACACAACGAAAACTCGGAATGTGTATACAGCGGAAGCGGGAAAACACCATTACTATGCGCTTGTGTCGCATTTTTCGGGTTAGCAGTCGCAATGGTAGTCCAACATGCCTACATATTAATCGCGGTGTCTATAACACCTCCTCCAGCTTTAGTCAATTTCGACCCGACTTTCGCCCCCGCCAAAGCCATTACCTTTCAAGCCGGGTTTTTCTTCATTGCAACTTGGTACGTCAAATTTGTGATTTTGCACATTTTATTGTTTGAAGTAGAGGTGTTAGTCAAGTGGTTTGGGTCTGGTTCAAGCTAATATATATAATACTTTGTTCGAGTTCAACCTAACCTGCATGAATAGTTTACTCGGGCCAGACTGAGCTAGGACAAAATTTGTGTTTTCATTCCAAGTTCCGCTAAATTCGTCCATTAATCAAATATAATTTTTTTGTATAGACATATTATTAAAAAATATTATTATATTGTATTTTAATAATTGATAAATAAATACTTTTTAATTAAAAATATATACATTCGGGTTAGACTCGGATCTCTGTATAAAAATTAGGCTCAACCCATTATATGTTCGGGTTTTAATGGGCTTGGGCCGGACTGAGGCTCATTCCTATATATACTTTCCCAAACCCGACACATTGGCACCGGGCCTCACAGGTCAATCGGACCCCGGGTATCTTGAACAGGTATAGTTCAAAGGGACTAACTTACTATACATAAAATTCTTGCAGGGTGTGTTTTGCAGTTGGGGAAATATTGCTACTAATCGGGTTAAGTGTGGAGTCGGGGCACTTGAAGAATTGGTCTAACCCGAAACCGAGTTGTCTAGTGATTCGAGAGGGGCTTTTTTCGGCTGCCGGAGTTTTGTCTTTGCTAACGGTTTTTTTGGCAGCGGGTTTGTATTTGACGGCGTTAAGGGCACAAAAAATGTTGCAACAACATGAAAATCTCCAGCGAGAGAATATTGAAACGTCGGTTATGTATGCATCGCCGCCACAATCGCCCCACCGCCGCCAAATGGCGGCGACTCCGAGGGAGGATCCGGTGGCTAGAGAATATCGCTGCCGTTTGTAATAACGCCGGCGTTTAGTAAAAATCTCAGCTTAGTGTAGAAGTATACATTCTTTGGTGAAGAGTAAAAATATTGTACATATATTATATACCTCACATGAAATTGCATTTCATTTGTTTTTGCTAACAGATTTTTCGAAAAATGAAGGATTATTCCCTATGAAACTGGCTAAAAGATTGGCCAAATTGGATCTGTGATTTGCTGAAGTATGAAAATGTGATGAATGTAGTGTATCTAAATGAGAAACCAAGAGAGTCAAATTCAAATGTTTTTCAAAACGGCGTCGTAATGCAAATTTCCTTACTTTTTAGTGGCGCAAGAATAAATAAGGCTAGTGTGTGGAGACAGAGGCAACAGAGTAGTCCATAAGGTTGATGGAAGCAAACTTGGAAATAAAAGGAACAGACTAGAGGGGAAAAAACAGCTACTCGTAGGATATTATAGACTAGTCTTAATTCTTATATCTCAAGCCGAATTTCACAAATATACACACAAAATTAGCTATTCCCGATAAACTACACTGACTAAACAAACAATACAATTCCATAAAATCTCCCTAATAGTTACTTTATAACAGAACGGCATCTCCGTATAATACAAAAAGAATAAATGATA
>CAOJBJ010176730.1:0-10801 GCA_948291685.1 Euphorbia celastroides
CTTGAAAAACCTAAGGTAGCTTATGCATATTGCTTGATAACGGATTTGGAATTATAACATTCAATTTGAGTTCATTAAACCTTGTTGATTTTAGCAAGTGCCATCTCCATCATCTTTCTTGATCAAGTTAGAGTTGCCACTCCATTCCAAAACCCCGAAGAGCATAACAGATTAATTGTTTGATTGATCATTAGATTAGGTTAGTTTAAGAGTAGAATAGTTTTCAAAATCCCTTTTAGTATCAGTTCAAACATAGAAAGATCCCGAGTAGCTTGGTAGTTTGTTACTTTTCCTGAGGATCGATAACTTGGACAAAAACAGAACTATAACTTGTCAATGATAGGTACACTGCCTTAGTTGTGCGACTGCTAGTGTTAGTTATAAAGCTTCCACTCAGATCCCATCGTCTCCCTGTGGTGAACGGTACACAGTCTTCTTCCCATAAACTTGCTAATTTAAAAGCTTTCCTTCATGTTGTGGTGACTTTCTTTCCTTTTCCTTTGAATTGCATTCTTATTGCTTTGAGGACAAAGCATAGTTTGAGTGTAAGGAAGGGAATAGACAGCGTGGTTATGATTTTTGCTGGAATTGATTGTTTGCCTATGATTGTCATGAAGAACTGTATGCTTGCTATGTTGAAAGACTGCTGCTGACTTAATATTGAAATTGAATGCTTTGCTGAAAGATTGTGCTTCAATTGACAAAATTTTTGCTGAAATTTAAAATTTTCCTTAAAAATGACCCCATTTTGAACTTTGCATGTAAGATTGCTATTGACTTAGATCAAAAAAACGGTTAAGTTAGGAGACAACATGTTCAATGCTAAGCAAATTGATAATTCGTTATCATAGATAGGGCTGCAGCTTGATGTTTGAAAATGGAGCCAAAATCACAGCTTAGTTTGATATTGAAAGTACATGCAATGGTTAAGTGGTTAAATTTCCAAGTTTTGTATCAAATTAATAGGTCATATCTTGGCACAACCTTAATTTTGGTAAAAACTTGAGCCTAATGCATATGAAAGTCACATCAAGCTTTCATTTTCTTGTTGAGTGAGCTGCATTATCATGTTTGTTTAGAACTTGCCTAGTGAGATACATGTCTTACATGTTAGTATGTCTTAGTTTCTTGAGCCCTTTTGATTGTTACCTTAGATGATGGAAAGCACTCTAGGACATTTCTCTCTAATCAAACAGCCAATTCCCTTCCTTGAAACCCTTAGAACATTCACTTTGAGCCTAAACCACTTTCTTCATAGCCTTTGCCCCATAAATATGAATCTTCAAAGCAAGAAACAAGAGTTTGAAATCTTCAAAAAGAGATTGTGGAAAGATAGAAGATGGAGTTTCAACTTATAAGCCGAAAAGAAGATATCCTCCATGCTTGAAAAGTACAAATCAAAAGAGGATCAAAAGAAGACCTCAAGTATGCCGAAAGAACAAGTCAAAAATCAATGTCAACTGAACTTCAAAGAAAAAGATTGGACTTGTGCTACAAGAGGACTGAAAATTTCAGAAAAGTTACTCCAAAAATAAAATGAAATATCTTGAGCCGAAAAGTAAACACCAAAACTCTTACTTTTGTCAAACCTCAACCCTTGCCACCTTTTTAGTGCTTTCTTAATTTGGTATGTATCCAATGTATATGTGGAGAGCAACTGAAAGGCAAGCCTATGAATTTAACATGATAATGTTTGCTGAAGAGTGTGATTCTAAAATCTAGCCTAAACATCGAGATTGAGTGAACTGTGGTGAGGTCGTTATGTTTGCTATTAACTTGATGCAAAATTTTCAAGTTTACATCTTGCTTTTGTTTTGGGAATTGAGATTGTTGAGTTTAAATTTTTCTTGTTTTAAAGCTTAGAGCTGGCCCTCATCTTGTGATCCTTGTTATCATTTTGTTTCTCCTTGATTGGCTGTGTTTGTTATTGGTTGTTCTTAATTGAGTTATATGGTTGAGAACAAGCATGGTTCAAGTGTGAACTTAATGATCTATAATGATCTTCAATCCAAAATAATCTATAATGTTCTACAATTATCTATAATGTCATTTTGTAAATCTATAATGATTTATGATGCTATTTTGTTAATTTATAATGATCTATAATGTTATTTTACAAACAACTTATAATGATCTATAATGTCATTTTACGAACTTATAATGATCTATAATGTCATTTTTGTAAATCTAAAGTGATCTATAATGTCATTTTAAGAACCTATAATGATCTATAATGTCATTTTATAAACCAAATAATGATCTATAATGATCTATAATGTCTTTTTACAAACATATAATGATCTATAATGTCATTTTGTAAACCAATAACGATCTATAACTATCTATAATGTCGTTTTGTAACCTATTCGACATTATATAAAAATTCTGTAACATTATTGATCATTTCTATAGCATTATAGATCAAATCTGTAACATTTTAGACCATTATAGATCATTATAAAAAAATTACGATATTATAGATCATTATAGAAAAAATCTATAGCCTTATAGATCATTATAGAAAAAAATCTATAATTCAATTTTTTTTTGAATTTCTTTTTTGTCAAAAGTATGTCATCATGGATCTTGTTTTAAAAATAAAAATAAAACGAAAAAAAAATTCTAAAGAACCGAGTCCAAAAAAATCAACGGTTTGCGAGATATAACGATTTTAAGATTTGAAAATCGAAATTAATGAAGAGAGAATGCCGATAGTGACATCTGATGGAGGAGGCGCATGGGGGAAGATGGTGCAGAAAAGGACAAAAAGAAGGAGTAAAAACATAATTAAAAAGTTAAAAGTCACATAAACATAAATAAGTAGAGCCTTTATGTAAAATTAATAATATTTTCAAAATGAGAGTGTATGGTACAATTTCTCTTTTGAAACAAACCATTAAAAGCCCATGTTATTAAGACCAGCACATATCCCTTCTTTCTTTTCTTTCTTTTAATTATATCACCTAGTATTCGTTTTTCCAACTAAAATTTACAATTATTTTTTTCACTTCAATTCATGAATCTTACTTGGAATTTTTTCCTTTAATGTTTTTGTTTAAAAGAATGGATAAACCAAGTATAACCGCAGGATACGTTAATTTGTAGATTTGTCTGTTTCGATTAATTTTGTTCCATTTAAGTATGCCTGAGATATGTTACTTAAAATAATTAGTGTTGTTTAAGAAAAAATGGTTCTAGTGTAACTTGTATAGATAGTGAAATTGCTTTTCATATTCTATAAGGGAAATCTTTTCCATCTATTAGAAAAAAAAAACCGATTATAGCGTGGAATTGCTTTACATGTTCATGTTACTTTATCTATTGTTAAGTTTGTTTGAATGAACTTTATTTATATCTATAGTCGTCTAGAAGTTACATTTGTAGGACAACTTTTTTAGCAACATGTTCGCCCTCTCGGTAAATAGATCATGGCACCGCCACTGCAAACAAGCTTTTGCATCAAAAAAGATAGACAACATACATGGAGTCACTCTCCAACCAAATCGTACGCCATCCCTGTAGTTATCACTTAGATGTATAATTAACTCACTCCATTCAGGTAGTCGACTAGCTTATATGCTTGCAAATTGGTTTAATTTCTTATCCTATTTTGGGTTCTTGGGAGTTCCGAGTGTTTTCTCGTCTTTGTTTGCTGAAGATGATTTTGTTACTTGACTAGTGTGATTGCAGCAGAGTAAACACTACCCTAGGAATTATCATGAAAACTTAATTTGAAATCATCTAATTTTTCTTTTTCATGTAACAATACTTGTATTTGGAACCTGATCTCAAGGTTCGTTCTTTAATATTATTCGCCGGTTAGGAATTCTGGTTTGTTCGAGGGTGTCAACCTAGTTGGGATGCTCGACGATCTTTGTTTCTTATCCGGTATATTTTCTTCAAAAAAAAAATCTAATTTTTCTTTTTTCGGATAAGAAGAAAAATGGTTTGGATAATAGGCAGATGGGTTTTTCCAGTCCTCCGAGTCAGACTATGATGCTTTTGATGGGATGCTGAAACACGAAGTGTTTTTACGAGCTTGCTCATGCTGATCATAACATAAATGCTCTAGGAAGAGACGGTGCAAAGAGGAAATAAAGTATTAACAAATGAACATGGATGCTTTGAATGGATGAATTAGATATCCTACAGAGAGATGAATATACAACTTCAGGGAGGTCCCGATGCATTAGGCCTACCTTGTTTTCGAAAAATAGTGTATTTCATATTCGAATCTTCATAGAGTTATAGTTAATTATTATAAATGAAATTATTCAGATTTCAAAAAAATAAAAAACAATTAGCTAGAAAATAATTCTCAATGTGCTAGATTGCTATAAAAAGCGAAAACCACTTGTCATATAGAAATGGTGCTTCTAGTAATCTGGAGATTTTACTTCGACTATATGAAGATCTTTGGTCTATTAGTGCAACTTCAGCACTTCACACCTATTCAACACATTAAAAAATGGTTAGATATGCAACTAAATAAGGTTAGAAAACAACAAAAATAAGGAACAATGAAACTAATTCAAATGTCTTTCTTTATATTTCCAAAAATTAGCAACTATAGAAATAAAACAAACCAGTTCAGATATTTTCACTCGTAATATTTCTGATATAGTTTCAAAATCGAGGTGTCATTGCGATAAAACAGTATGAACCGAAACACATACCTTGGCACATGATTAAGCTCCTTTATAGTGTGTTCCAACAGAGAATGTTTGAGCAAAACCAGGTTCGGAGCATGAGCAACTATTTTTTTGAATTTCCCCCCTTTAATTTTCAGAAAGCGAAACCTGCATCTTTCGGGATCAACATGTATGAAAGCATCATAGTAAAACATCAACAATGACTCATCACTAAGAAACTCTGTGGGTTCAAGTGAGCCTTCAATTGGCATCCCAGATAAATCAATGGAGTAAACTTTAGACCACGCTTTTTCAACACCAGAATCTTTCTTTGCCCAGATATGAACTGTTTTTGACTCAGTAATCGAACATATGCAAAGCTCTCCCGATAATATTCCAACTTTTCTGAACACGTATTTACCAGTTTCGTCTACCGGTCCTGAATCTAACCCAAAACATTCATTCTCAATGTCAAAAAACATAAGAGATACTTGACTAGCAGACCAATAAAGAAACCCTTTAAAATAAGTCGGGTAACCATGAATGGAGTACTCAGGCTTACTACTAATGTCTCTCCATGATTCTGTACCAACAATATGCACTTGAGCACTTAGTCTAGTAGACCAATAATCAAACCCTTCCCTTTCATGAATTATCCTTACCACCTTATATTTGTTAGCCACTTGACTGAACCCGAAACCATATCTGATGCTACATCTGCACGAGCCAGGCTTCCTATCCTCGGGGGTCATTATACATTCCCCTGTGATGGGATTGCAGATACTAACGCTATATTTCAGACCTGAAAGAACCGAGAAAAGCAACCCGTTGCATGAATTAACAATACTAATTATACGTATGAATTTGTGCACCGGTAATCCAGCACGACGAGGAACATTGTTGCGTCTACATTCCATGAAGCATTTGGATAGCAAATCTCGGATGAAGGAAGAGAGGTCAAATTTTGTGTCAAACTCAAAATCAACATTATTGGGCTAAAAATCAGAAGATAAAACCTTTCGGCATGAATTAGAAGATAAAACCGGTCCCAAGTCTCATCAAAATGAAGCTTCGCAAATTCAAGGGTCTGAAATAAGAGTATGGCATGTTTTGCAAACAGATTTGCAAACAAAAATGCACTTAATGGGGAGTCTAAACAGGATATTTCGCAAAATGTCCTTGGGCAGATCGGAAAACGAAGGACCCGAATAATGAATCTCTTTGTGGTTGGTTTTCCGAAATTTGTTTCTTCCTCTCTTCGAATGAAAGCCTTTAACCCTAGAATTCCTTCTTCTCTTCATGACTATTTGCGAATGCTAACACACCACAAATTTAAAGTATCAGCAATAGAAATAGGGGAAAAAAAGATGAAAACGAACTGAAATCTGAAATCTGAGAGAAGAAATTGTTACCAGAAAATCGAAGTCTGAAGTGAAAACAGATTGTATTTAGAGTTTGAATTTGACTCAATAAAATCAAAGTAATAGTTTCGTACGAGTTTAAAATCATATTGTCCCGTCAAGGGATCTTCACTAAATAGGATTCTTGTAATATTTTGTTTCTCATATAGCTTGGCCTTCCGAGTTATTCTTTTATTGTCATGCATTCTTATTTAGATATTCTTCTTATTTGTATAGGCATCATCAACTTAACGTTGATCCTCGGGAAATTATAGAATGGTTCAAGTCCAAAATTAAATTTTAGACCACCTCACAACTAATTTACTGGATCATACATGAATAGTGAGAAATAAAACATTTAATTGCTAAATAGTGCATAAAATTAGTTAATACCACCAACACAATTACTTGAATACCCTTTTTCTTTAAACAAATATAAAATTAAATTTTTTTTTGTCTAAAGCGATCAAAGGGGGAATAGAATTTTTGCTCATCCAGTGTAAGTTCTCTATGTGTCAGTGTAGTCTCGGCATTGTTACATAGTAAAATCAAAGTTAGTAATATTGTCCATAGATAAAACCCCGTTTGAATAGAAATGGTGGAGTGAAAGAAAATTAAGCATTAAAAGAAAGGGGAAAAAAAAAAAGAAAACTGATAACACAAAGAATCACTTCTGCATTCAGGTTGTGAAACTATTGATAAGATGTCAAGCGGAACATAGCAGTCTTGAACCTGCTTATGAAGATCATTGCACAAATATGTTAAAAAGGAAAACTTGGGGCTTATTCTGTGGTGACTTTGTTTTTCTCTAACTTTGCAACCGTCACCATTAGATTCAATTTTATCTCAGTAATTCAATGGTGATGAAGGACAAAGTAAGCTTAATTTCGAAAAAAAAACAAAGTCACGATAGCATTCACCAAAACTTGGATATGGGATAAGTTCCACTCTATAACAGAGATGTCAAAAGAAATTGTCAAAAGAAACAAAGTATCAATCTGCTAACACAAATATGTTTGGGATGGCTGAATCCGAATAAACCAAAAAGGAACAACAAAAATCCATGGGTTCAAAAATTGTCATTCAACAGATCGTACCAAAACATTACACAAACATATAACGACATAAACTTCGACGTTCCATGAGATTTGGTCATTTTAATTATAAGCTAATTATTTTTTAAGAAGCTCAAGATCTAGAAGAGTGCTTGATCCAAGTCAGCAAATGAATTTCTGCTTCGACAATCACAGTTCCATCACGATTCATATATCCTTTAGACATTTTCTTAAGATTGCTGAGAGGAATAAAGTCAGAATAACCCCAACTTTTAGACGAAGCACTGAATTCACTTTGACCTGCAAAAGTGAGAGATAATAAACACATAATTAAATCTGATAACATATTTTTGTGCCGTCAAAAAGGGCTCAAATTGCATTGATATGATACCTGAATCTTCACAGTCTTCATTTTCGTCTCGTTGACTTGCAGAGTAAAATTAGCTTGCAGAGTTTCCCCAGAATCGAGAGCTTCATCGTCCTCCAACGATAAGTACATTGACAAGCTTTTACCTTTCATTTTTGAATTTCCATTTGGATAAAGATCTAAAGTCCTACACAAGATTGAAAAAACATTTATTGTTTCGTTTACCGATTTAAAGACATAAAAAAAAGCTTCAAAGAATCTGTCATGAATTGCTTTCACATACCACTTATACCCACCGATGACAAAATGTTCAGACCTATAGACTTCTTCCGTCAGGCTTGCAAAATCTTTAACATTCCATGTGTAGGAGTTCGTTTCGCCGAGTTCCTCAAGTACTAACAAACGCTCCCCTTTATCGGTAGGGGAATTGAGGATGAAAATCTCAGCACCAAATATGCAACAATCACTAACAAGGTATCCTTTTGTTACATCATTGAAAACATGAAGCGGTAGAAATTTATCAAAGCCCCATTTGCATTTCGTCCCACAAAAGCACCTTACTTTTCCATCTGCAAAATGATGAAGGAACAGTATATCTCCATAAACATTATCATAATATCAAACATATAAAAGGTAGAACATAAATGGTATAGAACCAATACCATGTATTGTCAAATACTTATCCAAGAGTTTATTATAAACAAAGAATTTGAAGTAGACATGAACTTCCCGTCGTAAAAGAAATGCATTGGATGATGATACCTTTAAGTACATAGAGAGATGATCATTCTCCTTTACTTTCTTGCTTCCTTCTGGATAAATAATGTTGCTCTCGAAATGTACGCCTAGCAAGTGCACTAGGGTCAATTGTAGTTCGGTGAGCACAAGGTCGTATTCTACAGGGAGCAAGTTAAAAGACAGTGAGATCTTTCTATAGATTGGGTGAAGGGTTTCCTTATAGATAGATTGTGGAGGTCCTAAACTAAGAATGCAGAAAACATAAAAGACTACCTAATATAGCAGCAATCACAAACTACCTTCACAACAGACAATCTGGTCCATTAACTTGAATATGCACACAACGTAATAATAAATCATAGATTTGAGGTCTAAATCCTTAGCATGTAACCTTATCTTATGTTGATTTTAGGACGTCACCCCGCAACCTCAAGGCTAAACATTACATGTGTATGCTTGTGATTCCCACTATGACACGTCTTCCCTAGGTCCATGATGCTATAGCAAAGCATGAATTGAATTCATTAAAAGTGTTTCCTCAAGCACACAATCTATAACAGATTACCAAATCAAGACACAGACAATCTAAGGGCCACAACCTTCACAAAATTACTCTAACAGTTTCCTCCAATTTGTGACATGCCAAACATGATTAAAGATAATGGTTTAGTTATTCTATCCTATATTCCCTCACTTCCCCTAGGCCTAGCAAGGTTTTAGGTTGATATGCGAATCTCCCCTAGATCTCAACACATATTTCTCCTAAGAATTAAGCAAGAAGTTCTACCAATGTAGTATGCTAACAGAATCTGCAATCTCCCCTAGGTCTCATGTGAAATCAGTGTTAATGTGGGGTTCCATTCTATCCTATCTCCCCTAGGTCTCAAAGATAGAACTAAGACACAAACTTGATTAAGGTTCATGCAAGCATACACGCATTAACAACCAAAACTAAAGCACATTCAACATATGCACATAAAAGGAGAAAGAAGTTACAGCAAACTTGCGAGATTGTCGTCTGCTATTCGAGACAAGTTGCGATTGAAGCTGAATATTACATATATTTATAGAAAATCTCCTCCTCCATTAATGGAGGAGGAGTGAAAATGGAACTACAATGTCGAGTCTTGTTACAGAGATGATCGATACTACAAGATGAAAAGATAAGGGAGAGAAGATGAGTTTTTCTTTTTTAATACTCTCCCCAAAATATCAAAAATATCTAACCTAAAATAGTTGGTCTAAAATAAAAGGTCCATGTGGCTCAATGTACATCAAGTAATTAAATATAGCAAGAAAGTACAAAGCCACTTGTTCCATCAAGTCTCCTCTTCTCCAATTGGATAATGCCACGTCAGCTCCTTCTCCTTCCCACTTGCGTCCAAAACATCAGCAACTTTTCCATCCTTTTGTGCCCAAAACAGCAACTTTTCCATCTTCTCCAAATTTTGCACTTCATTTTTGCAATAAACCTGAATATTGTTCATAATTCCAACTAAAAGCACATATTTGCTGTTAAATATAACACTTTAAATGCTAAAATAACACTACAAAATTACACCTATCAAATAACCAATCTCCTACACAATAGATGAAAGATAAAAGGAATTACTTGAACAAATCCACATACTACAACTGATTCATTGAAATAGTTTGTTTGGTACTTACCTATTTCAAAATGTATTTTTGGTGTCTTATTTATTGCAATAGTTTGTTTGGTACTTGACCTATTCATTTTTTTCCCTTTTCATATCTTATCATATATTTGCTTATTTGGTGCATAACGTACTATTCTTAGAGCATTAGGCATTCATCTAAAAATACAAAATATGTAAATTTCCTTTATGAAGTTCTGAGTTTCAACTATAATCAACTAACATATTTTGTTAGATGTATCAACATGCAAACTTTCAACAGATAAAGTACCGAATAGGCATTTTCTCAATAGGTTAGGCATGAAAAGGGTGTATGTTCTCTGTTTATAAGCCAAGATCTCGTTTTTTAAAGTCAAACCCCACCGCGAGTAAATGGATCCAAGATACTCGAAAATCCGAATGAAAACAAAAAGTACTTATAGAAAAACATATAAAGAGTCCTATGATAAAAATAATTTAAACTCACCATTGGTATCCACTGTGAACATGACAGTTCGATGCGATGCGCATGCTCACTGGTTTTAGACCAAGTTAGACCTCTTTTGAAGCCTGGTGTTTAGGAGTCGCCACTTAATTAAATTATTACAGGTCAATTAAGAAAACCCTAAAAATATAACCAGAGAAGTGTTAGGGTCACATGTCATGATTCTTGTATGGTACTTAAAGTAATGCAGGTGAAAAGTGTTTTTTTGTTATTTGACTTGAGACCCGTAATTAATTTCAGATCGGCCTACATATCCCATTTTGAATAGGGAAATCAAAGTCAATGTAGTTCGGAATTGCCTATTGAAAGGCAAATTATGCTTTATGCATAAAGGTGGGCTTTTAGCCAAGTTGGGTTTATTTTACCAATTTAATTTATAGACTTTAAGTCTCAATGCTTCTTTTGAAGGCTTTAATGCAGTGTGATTTGGGTTTATTTTACCAAATTAGTTTATAGACTTTAAGTCTCAAT
>CAOJBJ010177341.1:0-13921 GCA_948291685.1 Euphorbia celastroides
ATAAGGAGAAGTAACAGTAAAATAAACAAAAGGAAAATACCTAGAAACACGATGGTGAGAAGCAACGATAAAGAGAATCAACAAACAACAGAAGAAAAGCTGGAATCAAACAGAGAATCAGAAAACAGAGGAAGAGAAGAAACAGTTAACTGAATAGGAAGTGAATTAATATATGAAACGTAATAAAGGTTTTGACATATTAGAAATTTGTTAGGATTTGTTAGGAAAGGCAGGAGAGTAATGGTGTAGTAATTAAGTTTCAAAAAATGAATATTAACAACAATTTTCCTAAGAGAAATATGGTAAAAATATTATAAAAAAAATGAATTCCTTCAAAATCATGCCAAATTTTGTCATGATTTCAAATCAATTCGACATCCAAGAATTCAATTCTTAATAGAATTGATTACTTGCGACAAATTTTTATTTCAAATGAATTTAAATGAATTGAATTCTCTCAAAAGTGCACATTCAATCAATCTTCCAAACAGTTGATCACGGGACTAATGGTTTTACGTTGATGTAATTCATGCATCCAGTTAACCTCTACTGATATGCCGATAAAATCTGTGTTAGAATCTAATAACATCAGGTAGTCCGAGCTTCACGGCTAGAAAAATTGCAATTTTCGTATTCTAACCCACTAAAGACGGTAAGTTAGAGCAAATCTAAAAAACAATTGACAGTCGCTCATCACCCCAAAAATCCACAAACTCAAAGACATACTACTTTGCCATTAATTTGCCTAAAACAAAACTAGCACTTGGCCTTTATTTGAAATAGGCTCAACACCGAGTACATCCATTAATCCCCTTAGCATGCTTTTAATACCCGATTGGACCGCGAAAGTTCCTTCGGCACTTCTAAACTTGTCTAGAACACCCCTCTAAACCCGAAATGTCATATGTCAACTTTTGGTTGGAAAAAAAAAAATTGTTGGAAACATCCAACCAATCAGAAGTTGACATGTAGTGTTAAGCCAGTGCATTTCAATAAATTAAAAGAGACAAATCAGTGCATTTACAATTTTGCAAGTTTATTTTGCCGAGATAGGGGAAGGGTAATGAGTTTGTCACATATGCTGGTTTGTTTGTAATGAAATATTGATCCGTACATCTGATTTAGTTGCGCAGTTCAACACCATGGAATGGACGGCTAAAATATTCCATGGCATCCACAAATGTACAAATGAGCCACGCGGACATCGACCCACCCATTCTTTTATTTGTCTTATGTTTTCTCCATTGAAAATGAACCACTGATGTTAACATTCTTCATTTCAAACCCTAAATCAAATTATAAACCTTGGAAGTTGGAATTAATCAACAAGAAAAGAAAATGGATTTCAGATGCTTAAGCAATTTAAATAGCCGACCAATTGAACTAAATATATAACATCCAATTAAGTCTAACTCAACTGATACGCCCAACGTAAAAGTGAGGAATCTCAAACTCAAAATACAACATCTTCAAAGGTTTCTCATAAAAAGATAAGCTTTTGTCCGCCCAACACATCTTTACTCGCCTCAACTTGACATTATGGGCCAACTGCCCCCCTTCAACTTTGACTAGCACCCAAGAACCCCCTCAAGTTGGCAAAACTACACTTAGAACTTGAGGGAGTGTACTGATGTATCATCTCGTACAAAAGATTTGCCGTAGTAGAGAAACTCATGCATACCTCTCACGAGGGATGGCAATGGATATGAGATTCAATCCATATCCTATTCATCTATGTCATCCATTACAATTGAGATCCATAGGATGTGGATTGGATTTGGATCCTCCAAAAGGATATAGATCATACTACAAATATATAGATACATCAAATCCAACTGAATTACATTTTTGAGATTTAATTTATGTAAAATATAAAAAAATTCTAAAAAATCATGAAAAGTCCGGAAAATAAAAAAAAATAAGTTTTGTATAAAAAAATTTTTGAAAATATTTTTGGAAGGACTTGAAAATGCGAAAATAAAATTTATGGTCCGGTTTCCTAAAAAATAAATTTTTTTAAAAAAACAACAAAAAATCCGAAAAAAAAAAAAAAAAAGAATTTTTCACAAAATGTTTCGAAAAAAGCTTAAAAATGTGAAATTACTTATTATGATAAAAGTCAAAATAATCCAAATCCACTAGATTAGGACATTCAACATAGATCCAAATGAATATGGACATCCAACCATGGATCCAAATAGATATGGATGTTATGGTATTAAAATGAATTTAGAATGAATCAATCTATATCCTATCCATTGCCATCTCTAGCTCTCACAGTTGCATATGCATCATGAACGACAGAGAAATCCATGCAATGTACGATCTATACAACTAAGAATTCTATCATGAGGCAGTACAATTTTACCAGTTCAAGCCAGCACTTGGATACCCCTTGCCAAGTTGAGGAAACGCAAGTAAAAGTTGAGGGAACCAGTTGGCCTATGGCTCTTTTTCATACCAATGGGCAACATCGTTACAGATTGGCACTAGAGGGTGCCAAAATGAGCATCACGACCTATCAGAACTCAGAGACCCTCCTGCATTGCTAAACCAATATTCAATGCTATCCCAAATACCATTGCAATTCTTAACTAAGCTACACAAGAGTAAAAAGGAGTAGATTTGTTGTGTTAAATGTAGTATTCTAATTTAACAAACCGAAATGTAAATAAAACCAAAGACACCCATATCAATATCAACTACCAAGACAACACTTGGAACAGAGAAGGCAAAATTCAGTGCAACAACCAACTATATCTCACAAATTCATCAATCATCTGTCAACAATTGAATAAATTCTTCAAAATTAAACTTCCCTAATGTCCTCTTCCCCTTGGTTCTACTTAACTCTCTGAATTTTTCTCATTCACACCTAAATAGTTCATCAGTTCTGTTCCATATGATTCTAAATTGCTTCATATGCTATAGCAATAAGGTGTAAAAGATGCATCCTTCTGCCTCATCACGATTGCTAGCTCTGGGAACATATGACAATCCCATAAATAAAGAGGGATTGTATTTCCAAAAAGAAACAAAATACATATATATATATATATATAAGAGAAGAATCATTGAGTGATTGTATTTGAACAAATTAGAGCATACAACACTTGAGATGGCATGGCATTGACCTCATAATGAAGATTGGGTTTAAATCAGAAAGAAACAATTATTAAATTTGTTAACATTACATGGGCAAAGAATAGAGATGAATCGCAAAAACTGTTCAACAGTTTCCAACTGTTGAAAACGACTTACACAGGATACAAAAAAAAAAAAAAAGTCATGCCCGAGACTTGAGATACAATTTGTTGTAGTGATCCTCCGCTTTGGACAATGATTGAATTGAAACAGGAAATCCTGGTCCCACCTGCAAGCATTACATGCAAGAGAATTTGAATTAGCAATGTGTAATTAAACTGTCTGACTGAGTTTATTTGAAACAGAATACTCCTTAAATGAATATCTCCGTTTCAAGGAAGTGCTAGACAACTTGTATAACATATGTATAGAGAAAATTTCAATAGAATTCATACGATGGACAGAAACCATTTCAGTGAAGTTATCCGCAGCCATCCCTGATTCTCTCTAAATTAACACAGATAGAACAATCAAAGCGAATCTGTGATAGCCTATCACCTACTATACAGACTTCACAAACTAATAATGCATTTTACCGTATCCCAAAAAAAAAAAATAGCTATGCGTTCCGCAGATAAATATGAAATGGTCAGGTTTCATCAGCAACAACATGTTAACATACTCCAAGGGTTTGCATATTCCCGGCATTCATTGGAGTTTACACCATTTTCAAGGGTCACAATAGGGTTGCAAGAAGACAGAAGACAACATATGTAAGGAGTTCACATAGCCAACAAATTCGTAAAGGGAAATGAAAGCTCACCGTGCTGCATATATGGAAGGAGTTCACATAGCCAACGTATTTGGAGGCTGCAAAGAGTGAAAGTATGTGTCAAAGCCTGAATGTACAAGCTACCTACAGTAAAACTATGATTCAGAATTTGTATTTAAATGCGAGAAGGTTTTCAAACAAATGTAATTATGTTCTGAACTATTACGGTTAGAACTGTTACTTACATAAAGATATGCATAATCCAAGTAGACTTGATCCTTGTAGAGAATTATTGAGAAAAAAAATTATCATGTATATTATGCCGTACTGTGGAGCCTTCAGAAAAATCTTATCACTTTAAATTGAGTATAGTTCTTTTTAGCACCTATAACATTATCTTCCATATCCATGAACCATTTAGTTTCTAATTTATTCCACTGCCATCATTAACAGCTCCCAATAGGAATCTTACTTTGACAATTAGATTGAAGAACAATCATTCATGCAACAGAAAGGACAGCACTGTCACGTATCAAGATTAATAAAAGGGATATTCTAGAAATGAGATAATTAGGATAAAGTAGTCTTTTTTTTTTCTTAGGCCAATCCTTGTCCAAACTGTACAAGGTAGTTACAATTTTAGCAGCTAATGGACAGGTGTCAATTACTAGTTGCTAACTTGCTCCTCTATATATAAGAGAGTATGCATATGTAATGGGAGATAATTAGGCTCTATTCTTGTAAATTGAATGAGGCATAACTGAACTGAATGGAATAGAACTAAACTAATAATTATTTGAAACTTACTGGAAACCTATTGACTGATCTGATACTTATTGAACAAGTACCGAACCAAACCAAAACTCATTGAGTACGTACTAACTAAATTGAGACTCATTACATAAGTATTGAACTGATCTTAACTGAAACTCACTGAATAGACACTAAACTGAACTGAAATGAATGGCAAAGAAGCTGAACAGAACAGAGACTTAATCAATGAAAATCATAATGTTTCTCAATATTTCTCTCCCTAAGTCTTCCTCTCATTTCTCTACAGTCTCTCCTCTAATTCCTCTATTTCTTCTCCTCAACCCCGAATTTCTTTTATTATATAAACCTCAACCAGAATATCAAGCCAGTCACATTTACAATCGTGACACAAACATATCATAACAGAGGGTAGCACAGAAACAATTGTAAGCAATAGAAAGGCCACATGAGGAACCCCAAACAGAAATATGGAAATTATGAATGCTCAGATCTTGCCAATCCAATGTTTTCATTCAGATAACATTCATATTAAAACAATGCACACACCTAATTAGGAGGACAGACCTAAACATTTTATTCTTGATATAAGACTCAAGTTCACGCACAAAAGATGCCTTTGTTTAACTATAAAGTCACTGCATTTTCATGCCTTAAATCATGCCACAACATGAATGGAGTGTCAATGAAGGTTACCGTGCAAAATAATGAAAACAAAAATTGATGCCACATATGGAACCTACTCTTTTTTAGGCCAGCTGGCTTAGCTTGCAAAAGGGCATTCATTAGTGCACCAACGTTCTCGCGTAAAACCTCCTCCGTAAAACTTACCTGGGTGAATATCACAACCATAACAAAACTACATAAGTTGGACTCAGTAAACTTTGGCTACAGTCATCTGGAAACTAAAAATATCAAATATAATATTATAATATACACATTCTGTTTACCTTTCCAAGTCCTACATGGACAATTGATGATTTATCCATTCTAAACTTAGTTGATCCCATCTTTGCTTCTTTTACAGCAGTAGAAATATTACGAACCACAGTTCCTTGCTACAAAAGTTACGGACTAGTGAATGAAAAAAGACTACTCATCTAGCAATATACCAAGTAGAATGATTGAACTTACTTTAGCATCTGGCATCAGCCCATAGTTGTTCAGAATTCTTGCTAGCTAAATTTAGAAAAAAAGAAAAAAAGAGAGAAAACAATAATTAGCAGGCTAATCGCAGTTTTGACTATCAAAACATGTTGTTTAACTCATCACCTTGACTACTCGAGGGAAGAATTTAGTAGTTGTGTAACACTTGTCAAAATCAACTTTCCCATCACCTGCAAAGGTGTTAATTGTCAAATTCAAATATTATAATTGCAATGTTATGTGACACTTAAAAATTTATCTAGAACAAAGAACAAGAAAAATTACTTTTAGGAGTGAAACAAATTATATGTACATATGTGCGTGCGTGTGCATATACATATAGAAAGTTTCAGTTCTTCATAAATGTGACCTCATGTGTTGAAAGAGGCGCCCTTACAACAATGAAAAAGGTAGATCGGCGAAAAATTCCAATTTAAACCAAAGTATATGACATCAAAATAAATTAACAGTGTGTATATTCAAAAAGAAAGTTTCATGAAATTTAGGTGTTCAACAATATTAAGCCTTTAAGAGAATGCCATATGATAATCAATCCAGCATCTTACTTAATATTTCATCAATTAGTTCTGTACCGCCAACAACATCAGCTCCAGCTGCTCTTGCTTCATCTGCATCTGCTCCTTCAGCGAAGACAGCTATCCTGAGAACCTAACAATAAGTAGCAAGAATTCATCTTTCATGTCAAACTGAGTATCCAGAATTCAAAAGTGTTCCAAAGTGTTGTACATACCTTCTTAGAACCATGTGGAAGGGTCATGGTACCACGAACAATCTGCATGTTCAAAAAGTTCATGCAAGTATATTAGCGAGCAGTTTTCTTAAAGAGAAGTATGATCTATTAGTACAAAGATTTCATCCAGCTTTGTAAAAAATTGTGACCGAACTCCATAAAAAGAAGTGAAACATGCAGCCCATGCACCACAACATAATAGACATGTATACTTGTACATGAAATGTATGCACGTGTACTAGCATGACAAACATAAGAATGACATAGAGGCAATAACACAAGTTGTTTCTAAAGAATGGAAGAGAATATTATTACGCTAACTAACCAGATATTAGAATACCAATGAAACATGTGTGACTGTACACCAGACTGTAACGAACCAAGAACAATTGGAATTGACGATAACCACCGCAAAACTAGTTGGGAAAGGAAAGCATTAAGAGAAAGAAAAAGGTGTCCGAAAGCATTCAACAATAATCATGCCACGAAAAGAAACAATTCACATTCATTTTTATGGAAACTTAAAACTTTTAGGCTCTGATATAAATCAATTCAGTATTCATAAAAAAAATCCTCTTATGGAACTTCAGTTTCCAGTTGAGAAAAGATAACTAGGAGCTTGTATCGTGAATCAGTGCCGTTTGATCATAACTCATTTGAATAGTAAATTGAGGCACAAAAAAACTTAACTAAGGTGAACTGGAAATTACAGGTCAATTGAGAAGGAAAACATTAAGAGAAAGACAAAGGAATATAAAATTAAAAACCTTTAGCAATAACCATCTGATCAAAAGAACTTATTCAGATTTATTTTCTGGAAACTCAAAATTTATAGACTACAAAACAAAACAAAACGCAACACATGACAGAAGTTTTCAGAATTATTCATTAAGAAAAACATGAAAGTTCAGTCCTCACTTGGGAAAAGAAAATAAGGAACTTGTACTACGAATCAGTGTCGTTGATTATAGAACAATAGAATAGCTACTGAAGCAAAAATGAACTAAGCTAAGGTGAACTGGAATGTACCAGGTCAGAACGCGAACTAGGAATGCCCAACCTTACATGCGCCTCAACGGTCTCATCAAATGTCTTCCTTGCGGTGGCCTGAACAAACACTAGAAAAAGAAACAAATCAAATTGGACTCAACTTTCAACCTGAAAACAAATAGTGCGCAATCCAGAGAAGAAACAACATATAAACTGACCTTCACTTGCCGAATAGCATCCATCAAATAAAAAAGAGGCCGGTTCTCTTTCTTTTCAGGCTTGATCAACTTCGGAAAAGGCACATTGACTTTCTCCTCTTCCACAGCCGCATTCATCCTTCTAGCAGCCTGAATCCTCCGACTCTCCATCTCCTGTCCCTGAATCGCATTCTCATCCGCCGTAGAACCTTGTCCTTCAGCCGCAACCATATCCTCCGGAAGAGGCGCAACGCGCGAGGGATAGGATACAGGAGCTATGGGCGGCGCGTCCTTCATGTAGCGGATTTCCTCTCGAGTCCATATGTCCCTTGATTCCTCGTGAAATTGGTGCTTCTGCGGCTGTGATTGGAAAGATTGCGGATGATTTTCATATGGAGTAGATTGATCCCTTGGCTTTGCAGGATAAGAAACAGGTTGGATAGGGAGAGGTGGAGAAGGGGGATCTGGATTGGAGTGGGAATCGGATTCAGATGAGAAGGAACCGCGCCAAGCAGAAAATGGAGAGAGAGGTTGGCGAGGGTAGTAGCGGCGAACTTGGGAGAAAACAAGCTTCTTCATAGCTTCCAGTTGCCGGTTCTGTTCTGTGCGATGGGAAGGTTTTACTGGGAGGGGGGTTTAGGTTGGATCTTGGATGTATTTGCAAATCCGACCTGCCGTCTTCGGTACAACTTACACCTGTTCGCGGGCTTGGGATCCGCCCGGTTCAGCCCGAGCCTGTTTAAAATGAATTGGTTTGGATATCGCTTTTAATATAAAGCCCGGTCCAAGCCCAAACCCGTAAAAACCCGAAGTTTTATGAATCGAGCTTGGTTTTCGTATAAATACCTAAACCCGGTCCAAATCTAGTCCGACAAATAAAAAAATATATATTTATTTTACATATTTTAATTATATTTAATATTTTTTATATTCATTTTTATACTAATATATTCAATTATTAACTATCCATTTGAAAATGACTTATGCATAGCCCACCCCCTAAACTTGGCACGTTTTATTCTTTATCTCCCTATATTCTCGTTTTGTCCCGCCAACCCTCAAAACTTGACAGAAACGTACCCGATAGCCCCATATTACTGACCTGGCAACGAGTACGTAAGATTTAATACTTGTAGACGCATGACCCGACAAAACTCACCCAAACTCATTAGTCCTACCCAAATACTCATTAACCCTACCCAAATACCCACTATCCAATTCCCCTTCTCCCTTCCCCAACCTTAAAAGTCCAAACCTAGAATTGCCCAAAATCTCGTCGCCCGAAAATCACTCGTCGCCACCGACGACTTCGTCTCCAAACCGGGGCACACCTGTTTTTCCCGCGTCTTAACGGGAAGGGACAAGGAATCGGGAAGGGACAACTCGACGGCGAGAACAACCGGTCGAATCCCGTTGAATCAAGTTGCAGGTCTCGTTTTTCCGATCGAGTCCCTTGAAACTCTCGTTTTTCCGGTCGAATCCCGTCGAATTAACTTCAAGGTCTCGTTTTTCCGGCTGGTCTCTCTTCTTTTCGATTTTCAAGGAAGGCGAGAGAGACACTTCCGACTGGTGATTTCCATCCAAATTTCACCGATTTCAACTACAAATCCGGTAGATAAATCTTGACAGTTGCGATTTCACAGTTCAGATCTGGTTTTTTCTCCGTTTTCCAATTTTCCAGCAACAAAACGGCACATTTAGGAACTTCGGTGATTTCCCGGTTTCCTGATGGTATACCGGTGCCGGGAGGTCATCAGTGAGAACTGCGCCACATCATGCGCTTGTGCCACGTCAGCGTGCATGTTGTACACGCGTTGACTTTTCAACCCGGCTAACAGTGTCAGGGGGCGATCGGGTACGTTTTTGCAAAGTTTGGGGGGTTGGCGGGATAAAATGAAAGTTTAAGGAGGTAAAGAATAAAACGTGCCAAGTTTAGAGGGCTAGCTATGCATTAGACCTTTGAAAATTTTACTAAACTATGTATTTATATATAAAATTTGTAATATTTATAATTTATTTAAGAAAAATATAAAATAAAAGAAATTTTCGATGGGCCATGGACCGGGTTTGGGATTGACTCCCTAAGCTCGGCCCTACCCGTGCGCCCGAAGTCTTGATCATGGACTTGGGTTGGGCTTAGGTTAACGTTTTTATAAAAAAACCCTACCAAGCCAAGCTCGGTCCGTCCGATGAATAGGTCTAGGTACAAGCTATACATTAGCATGTTTAGGCCATGTTTAGCAGCTAATATCACAAATTTTTGTTCTAAGTACTAGACCTGGTCACTGGACGGGCTGGGTTGGATTTGGGCCGGTCGAAGTCAGGCCGACATAAAATATGCCCATCCCAAGCCCATCCCAGCCCGTATATACAATGTACATGGATTGGGCGGGGCCGGTCTTGAATTTTTAATTTCATTCCTAAATCCGACCAAACTCGTCCACTAATAATTATTAATTTATTTTATATAAAAATATAAAAAATACCTCATTATTTCATTTATAATTTTTACATCATATCATTTTCAATATTAGCTGAACATCCTTTTCCAACAAGTTTATCTTTCAAAGAAATATCTTTGTTGGTTTAGAGTATAAAATTACTGAACTTGATGAAAAGATAACGCAGTTCTTGAATTAATACACTCAGATTAACTTCATTTGATTTACTTTCATAAGCATCATTCCTATCATTTATAATCATTCATAATAATATATATAAATGTATATTTTTTTATTATTTATATATACATTTAAGTTGAGTCGGGTCGGGCTTGGGTTTTACATGAAAACTAAACCCAACCCATCGTATATTCGGGTTTTGGTGGGCTTGGATCGGGTCAGGCTCATGTAATTTATTATTGCCCAAACCCGACCCATTAACGTCAGGCTTGGACGGATTAGTCGGGCTTTGAGTATTTTGAACAGGTCTAGTTTTAGGAGAGGGTTTTTCCAAAACTATTGTCAAACATTACAATTGAACCATCTAAAAAAGCAGTTCAACGAAACAATTCCAAGCAGAGAGTTCTAGTTTTATAGATGAGTTGAGCTAAGTTCATTTTGACATATTTTTATTGAAGTCGCTCCGTAATTTTTTTTCTAATTTGATGATTAATCGAAGTTTGAGTTTTCAATGTATCCAAACTACATCCTTCATAAAAAAAAATAATGAAATGTTCAAGAACAAAAAAATATAAATTGTCATAAATGAAATATTTTGAGAACAAATTATGAGAATTGTCAGTAAATAAATGAGCTCTTACAAATAGAATTTTGACTTTTGAGATCAATTACAGCTAGACTCGCCTTGAATGCAATCGAAACCAAACACGTGTAAAGCCCTGGGATCCAAAGCTAAGTAGTGGTCAATTAGGCAGGTTTAAAACCACAATTCATGCTTCTGAAATGATATCAAATTAATGTCTCGATGTATAAGATGGCTTTACAAGGGTAAAAGCCCCAGCTCGTACATTCATTTTGAACTTTCTCTCATAGTTCATACATTTATATACTTTTTATAATCTTTTTTAAGCTATTGGTTGTTGCCATACTCTAGACGAGAGTAAATAAGGGGTTACAACTAGGAAAAATTTTCTACCCATTATTTAAGGTGCAATACCTTTTTGTTCATTTTAAACATACCAATGTGCTTCTTTTTATTGCTGATATATGATTGCTGAGCTAGGGTCCAATACGTCGCGGTGTTTAAAGAGACCAAATGATATACAAATTGTCTCTTTTGTTATTGATAGATGAAATAAACTTCCGCAAATATAAAATCAAGATTTGCCATTTTCACGTCATTAAACTCGTAAATATGTTAAGTTTGCTTTTACAGGTGCATTATGAAGATACAGGGCCGTCTCGGGAAAATTCGGGGCTCTGAGCGGGACTTGAAACATGGGCCTCGTAACCTCGTTTATCTCTTTAAAATATGGTCCTAAGTACTTCTTTAAGATTGATTTAGTTAAACATTTTCATTTTTTTTATATATATATTTTCCGATTGATTTGTACTTTGTAAACATAATTTCCAAATTAAAAGCAAGAAAAATACAACCTAAATTTGTAGTGACCGTTTCAAGTTTGAGTTACTTCTCTTATCAATAAGCAAATCCTTAGATATATTAAACATATAAACAAATTAGAACATTTTATGTCCCCATTATGAAAAGTTTTGAACACAAATAAAAACAACATATATAAATATTTGACAAAAGAATCATAGCATACGTATTTAATGTATAAGGACATAGCAAAATCAGGTTTGCATAATTAGGTGATACGTAAATAATGATAACTGAATAATTAACAAAGATATAAGAAGCATATTGAAAAGGTTGTTTTATGATAATTAAAATTTAAGAGAAATGTAGAATGGTGAAATAGAAAATTGGAGACAGGAAATAAGGTGGCTTTCCGAATTCTCTATTGATACAGAAATTGGAAAAGTATTTGATAATTAATTAATTAATGAGTACAAAATCTCATTTAATTTCTTTACCGTCGTTTAAGCTGGCCCACCACATTAATGTACATTATAAAAAACACGTGTCCTCCATTCGGTTTCATATTCAGTGGGGCTCAGTTTTTAACTAATTAAAATATTAAACGCGTGAAGTTTACGCGTCTTCTTCTTCCTGGTTTTCTATTCTGGTTTTAGAACTGAAACCGTGGGATACTGCCGGTCGCCGGAAAATATGAGGTTTCTGGATATTGGGGGCTCTGTGCGGTCGCACCGGATGTACTGGTTAATAGCCGGCCTGTGAAGATATATAGTAGCATTCATAACTCCATTTTTTTATTTCAACTTCTATTGGTAATATAAAAGTTAAGACTTGGATTCTAAATTTTTTGTTGATAAATGTTACAGCCATGAGAAATTCGCATAAATAAGCATAATAACATAATTCTAATTGGAGATCGGTCAAATGAACGAGGTAATTGTTGGAGTTTATATTCAAAAAAAGTTTCTTTGTAATTTAAATTTTATTTTATATAATTTGAATCCGCATAATTCAAAATGAAGTTTAATATGTGTGTGTGGTAGGGGAAAACAAATGAGTATTTAATTAAATATAAATTAAATTTTAATTATTGAATTGAGGAAGGGTGTAAAAAACCGGGCTTTCAATATAAATTCCTGTGTGGTAGACCAAATTTGCTTATGAGAGAAAATGTCGCATTCCTGAAACGAGACTTTATGAGTCTGTTTGGTATTGTTGTCAGAGTTGATGTTTCTGAAAGTTGATATCACAAACTTTTTATATAACATCATTTTTTTTATTCTGACAGTATATTTTACTCATTTATATCAATAAAATTGAAAACTGCTAAGTAACTTTCCAAAACTATATGCAATCCCAAACAGTTAACTGTCAAGATTATGGCTTATACAAATAGCAAGCGACCATTTCATGTGATGTTTTACCAATTTGACAAATAAGAAGGTATCGAGATGAGATCAGTGTTGAAAAACAAAAAAGAAACCTGTAATCAATCGCAAGTACTCCAAGTACACTCCATCATCTTTATAATTTTTTGGGAAAAAGAATATTTTTATGAATAACTTTGCATTTCCTTCATGGAATTGGCTTTGCAAAAATCAATAAAATAGGATGATAGAATAAATGTTCTTCCGTAATCAAATCAACAACAATTTTACTGAATGATAATTTTGTGAAAATTACCAATAACTCTGTCCGGCAAGCTCCTTTGTCCATTGATAAGAAACCTGCAAAACAGAGAAAGAAGAGGATCGGGATTGTCCCTTTGGAGGACTCTCCGATGCCTAAGTCAGTCTCAAGCTTTGGAAAAATAATAAAGAAGAGAATGACGGCTAGGATTTTAGATTTTTCCTACCTCAATCCTCAATATTGTTAAGTATTTATAGAGTTTGGAGATTTCTTGGTGGCCAAGATATTGAGTTCAAATCTTAGAAGGACTCAATTCCTTAATTGGTCTTATCTTTCCCTAACAGACAATTACAGTCTGATTAGGAATGTTATCAGAAGTCCCCCCGCAATTGTATGAAGCTCTTTAGGGCTTTGATGTTTGTGACGCGGCTCTTGTATTGGAGCAACTATCATGCCGAAGAGATTTTGTGACACCAGCTCGATTAGCACGGATACGAATGTAGGGACAACTTTCTTGGGCCATTGCTTTTGAATTTTCATCTTTTCCATTTGTTGGGATGATTTTTCATTGTTGCC
>CAOJBJ010177429.1:0-11542 GCA_948291685.1 Euphorbia celastroides
GGAGAGTAGGTCAATCAGTGACCGAACTTCGTAACATATCGCTGTGTCTTTATTGCTTTTCTGTTTTACTTTTACTCTTATTTGTGTTTCAGTTTTAAGGACTTGACAGTCTGTTTCAAGGCCTTGAAACTTCATCCAGTGCTTCAGTAACAACTTTCATTTTATTGATTGTTTGGCATACTCTATTCACCCCCCTCTAGAATATTGTATTTCCTATCTCTAGCACTTTCAGAGGGCCAATAGAATTGCACGTTATGGATTAATAGTTCATTAAAGACCAAACATTCGAACATGTGTAGCTAAATGAACCCTTTGATTAATTATTTGAATGATCAAAGTTAATTAACTGAAATTTACCGTCAAAATCCTTCACTGGCTTGTTTTCACTTGTTTTCGGAGGAACAAAATAACAGTCCAATAATGCACAAACAAATAGAACGATTATTCTAACAGTGTTTAGAAAACAACATCAATTTTACTCAATATATGAACTTAATTATCATATGGCGAATTCACAGTTTAAAAGGAAGAAAATACTAAAATCATTCATTTAAATTCCAAATATATATATGATTCATACATAGATTGAAAATCCTAATAAGAACGGCATAATTGGTATATATACATATATACCATGATATATCTACACCAAAATATAATTAAAAATTTCAGCAACTATTGCATCTTCTTTTGGAAGATTTAGGAGATTGAATTTCAAAAGCCTCCCGAAAGAAAGAATCTACCTCGTCTCTATTGGAACTTTCATAGAAATCGGTCGCAGAAAATTTTCTCTTGTGCAGGATCAACGGCTCTAGTTGCACTGATTTCTTTCTGGGTGTAGGAGGGCAGCTTTTAACGGCTGGGATTCTCTGATCAGCTGAAGTTGGAGTTTTGCACTCTTTCTGATCGTTGGATGAAAAAACAACTTCACCTTCACCATATCCTACTATTTCCAGCTCTTGTTTTTCCGGCAGAACTTTGTTTTTGTTATCTTCAGACATGGAAGCCTCAAACTTGTTGGGGAAGGAGAAGAAATTTGATGAAAGAATTCTAGAGAGAGAAAGAGAAGGAGAGAGATTTGACAAATTTGTATTGTATTCTACTGTTGGTATAGGTGTACTTTTTTTCTTTCTTATAATCTTATCCTATGGAAATTAGGTTTATTACAGTTTGCAAGTTGTGGCGTTATATTATTATTTTAATTCTTCTACCACCATGAATACGACACTACCTTTATTTCATGAATTTCATAAATGCTTTATTCATTTAAATTTTATTCCATTGTGTTTGGGAGATCCTTTATGTTCCATTTAATAGCATACGACTTTTGCAATCGTTCTATATTATTGTAAGTTGTCGTATCGTGATCTTAACGGTATAATTGATATATTGTAGTTAACTAAACGATATATTTGTATGGTATAAAATTTTGGAACATATATTGAACGTGAATTAACTGAACATGTCAGAACTTTTTGAAGTCTAAGAACTCGGAGTATCTAAAAAGTGATGCATTCCTCGTTACGTGATTATATATCGACAATTTTCTACGAAATTCAATGTTTTATTTGGAAGTTAACAATATTTACTAAGTGTATATGGTAAGTGGGCACAATGTATTTTTTTTTAATTAATAAAACAACTGTATGTTGCTTATCTAATTATAGGTAATATTTTTCATCAAAAAAGCTAACCTGTCATGCGTTTCACTACTATATCGTTCAAACTTTTAAAAACGAAATTATGGCAAGTTTGTTTATATGCATAATTAACTCAGCAAGTAAAAACAAAATAAAAAAGATTCCTTTTCAGAGATGAAATTAACGTTTAAATATCAACGGTTAAAAGTTGAATTAGCATAAAAACGATAAGCATAGATTAGCTTGTCCTAGAGGTTGAGTAGCTATATGAAGGGCATTAACCTATACAACGTGTCAGTATTTGATAGGCAAAAAACTAACATGGCTACAATTATGTGTACATTAGAAATTTATCTTTATTCTATTTATGGCCTAAAGCTCATCTACTATATAATATAAAAAAATAAATAATATAGTTTTTTTATGAAGAAAGATAGTTAATTGATATTTCTTATTTTTTGCCCAACAACTACATTATGGAAAAGACAATGATGCTAAGAGCATCCTATAAATTCATAAAACACGACCAAATGTTGATAGTTTACGGTAAGAAGCCATGTGCTTATGTCCCTAACAATATAACCATACAAATTCTACAAATATTACCAGACAAATACAATTACAACAAGTAATTATTATTATTAGCAAATACATATATACCCTTAGATGTAAATGGTATAACCCCTCCTTTGAAAAATTCTCATCTACGTCTTTCAATTTAAAAAATCATCAATTTATGCCTTTCAATTTCGAAATATACACAAATTGTCCCATAAATGTTGTGTGTTAGCTTCTCACAAGCTTGAATTTTCACATATGTCAACTTTTTCTTTCCTACTAGAGTTAGACATGTTTCATTCAAGTGGTAAACTATTACATTTTTTAATTGAAATCGACAAGCTGGTACACTTTTGTAAGTTAGAATGATAGTAAAACATTTAAGATTTAAACCAAAATTAAGCTTCTCATGCCACGTTTAAGAGGACAATAATGCATTTAACCATTGTCATATGATACCGACCATAATATTTTGTAGGAAGGACACTATCTACTCCGCATATTCCAACTACAACACATCAAATGTTTTTTCACCTAATGTGAGAGTTGTGTAGCTACTTCACTTAGCAAAATTCAAATTTGTTTTGTTTTCAATTGCAATTTAGCACAAAATGTTATGATCGCATATTATAAATTTATGTCTCATTCGACTCAAATGCAGTGTGTAAGAAATGGAAACACTATAACATAAGAAAGATGTCTTCATCGGAGATTTATGATTGGGCTTGAATTACATACAGGCTTGTGTGGAGATGTCTCTTCGTATATAATGTAAAACACAATTGCAAAATTAGAACCAATCGAGATGAAAAATTGCTTCATATAGCGTTAGGTACTTACACAGATTTTCCCGTCTAAGACTATGGATTTTGTAAAACTAGAGTTGATTTTCCAGACAAACTTTGTTTGAGAAACAATTTTAACATTGTGCTAGCAATACTGAATAGGCTCTTGCAGGCAGTTGGATCATTGGTCCCAAAAAGCTGGAACTTTGAATGCTGCTATTTAAATTCTATTCAACTCAAAAGTATTTCATGAAAGAAATTTTAATTTCACGTGTATGAGATTAGTAACACTTAAATTTGAGTGTTATCTTATTCAAATATAAATGTAGATTTAAAAGTAATTTGCTAAAACATTGAATATGAGTGTTACTACAAAAAAAAAAAAAATTCAGAAATATCTTAGATAAACAGTGTTCAATTTTAGTCTTACATGGTTTTTAAAGTTTGAATGTTATTATTTATTGTAATGATTCATTAAATTCTACAACTCACCGCATGGTAAAAGAAATAAAATAAAATCTATATTTGGCCAAAAACGAGGAAAATATATCCGATTACAATTAAAAAGAAAGTACATTTTAAATTTTATAATATGAACTAATGCCAAACTATATAGATCTTATGTATTGAATTTTTCGGCATTGAATTTGTACTTCGATTTTCTTTATTATTATTGAACATTGAAATGATGCTATTTTATTAAATTAAAAATGCGCTACTACCTTGATCCTCTTTGAGATTGTTTTTCAGGTTGATTTGAGTGATATATAAATATCAAATTTTAATTTTTAAAAAAAATAAGTTTGGTAGTTTTCAATTTGTTAGTATATAGAATAAAAATGTATTGTCGAAAAGATAAAATATATTATTATAGGAAAAGGCTGTGAGACTAAGGTCATGTTTTTTTCAACTTATTTTTCTTTAAATTCAGTTCAGCTTAATTAAGTGAACTTAAGTTCAGACTCATTAAGTTTCAATTCAGTTCAAATTTTCATTAAATTTTAAATAATTTTCATTCAAATCATTAAATTTCAATAAATTTTTAATAAAAATAAAATTTATTAAATTTTGTATCATTTGAGTCTAATTTTAATATCATTAAGTTGCAGTAAGTTTCATTAAGTTTTGAATCAATAAATTTCGATCTACTACCGTTAAATTTTAGTTAAGTTTCAGTTTAATTATAGTCAATTCAATTGAGTCTCATTCCGTCCAAGAAAATATGACCTAACTTTTAGAAATAGCACCAGTAATACAATCAATCATAGATCTCTTAACAATATAGACAGAACGGATATGCGACTTCCATTCTTTTACAAAAAGAACTGTCAATCATAGAAGTTATCAAAATTTTGCTACATTTTAATAATTTATCAAATATTACAGAAATAAAATTTTGTAATTCCAATATTTTCGAAGAATAAAATAAGAATAATTAATAATAAAATGAACGATCTGAGAAGCAGAGGCATAAATAGAGTATAAATCTATTAAGGTGTCAAATCAGACAGCCTTCTTTCCTTGTCTGTATTTATGCTCTTGCATTGGATACTCTTTTGGACTATCCTCAATTATTTCTCTTTTTTTCTTATTTGTTATCTCATTTCTACCACTAACTTTGTATTTATATATTTGCCGTTACGCTGCCCAATAACTCAACTATTTATTCTGTATGACTGTATCCAGTATCCTAGACAGTTTCTATGAAATGAGTCATTCGGATTCAATACCATCCCTTTTCACTCTAAAAGGTCGGTTTTCATTTAAATTAGTGTCTCAATAATTCTTGCATATCAACGCACGAGATATAACACATAAATCTTAAATCATTGTTGAGACTTCATTGGTCTGTGTTTACAAATGACTTACATGTTCTTTCTATTCATTATAATAATTGTATGCTGTATTTTCTAATCATCCTAAGGCTGTTTTACCAGCCAATAAATCTAACATGAATACCAATGTTATTAAAACCAGACCAGGGATCGAATCGGTAAACTGAACGGTTCAACATTTAATCAATTCAACCGGTTTGAACCTCGATTCAACCGGTCATATCATCTTTTAAATTACATGATATTACACACACACACACACACACACACACATATATATAGAAACCCTAAAATATATTATATAAATGAAAAAATATTAAAAATATAAATAATATATCAAACCGGTATTTTTTTCAACCGGATCGGACTCATGACCGGTTCACGGTTCAACCAGTTGAACCGGCTGGTCCGGTATGGTTTTTATAACACTGATGAATACAAGTACTTGTTAACAAATAATTATGCAGTTAATCAGCAGCATACTACTACGATAAAAAAAGCAATTCATTTTAAAAGCTCTTACTAACTCCTTTAGTTATCTATAATTTGAAGAAGTTCAATCTAAATGTGACCAAATAGTGCAAGTCAGGAAAGAAATTAATTTAGTGTTTGTTACTAAATCCCGTACCATTTTACCCCAAAAAAATAGGTAGTTAGATGAGACTCAATCGTAATATTTTTTCGGTTAGAGCTACAAAACCATAACGACACATCATAACAAATAATCATACACATATATGGTACTATATATGTAAGGAAAATTTTAATGGTAACGTGATGATAGAGCAGAATTTGTATTTCAAATAATTTTAACAAATAAATTTCATACTGGTGACGGCGATACAAGTTCAATAATTGTAGAAAATGAAATGCGGTTGAATATGAAAATAGTAGGTGAGATTATCTAAAAGATTAGATTCTGAGTAATAATTAGAAAACGAGAGGGGGTGCATTTGCTCTCAGACCAAACGGCACCAGACAAACTTTCTGCCATTTTTCCTTCTTTTTGTTTCCTTTCTTTGCTCCACACACGTTTATTCCAACATCAATCTTTTTATTATACTCATAATTTGGTTTCATAATATAATTTGTCTTTGTGATTTTAGTAATTTCTAATGTAATGATTGGGACTTCGTCATCAATCTTTGTGCCTTTCATCCCATACTGAAACAAATTAAGGAGGGGTGCTTTATAAAAAAACAAATTACCATGTTGAATTAAAATAACAGCTAAATTAGAATACAAGATATATATGAGAAGGTAATACATTAAGAATCATCAACTGTACAATCCAGTTTTTTCAACTTATTTTTCATTCAGTTCAATTCAAATTCGTTATGGTGCGCAGTTTAATTCAATTCGAATTCATTAATTTTTATTAAATTTTAAATAAGTTGCATTTAATTCATTGAATTTCTATAACTTTTTAATAAGAATAAAACCCATTAAATTTCCATTAATTTGATATAAATTTTAGTTTCATTAAATTTCGATAAGTTTCATTAACGATTAACTAAATTTTAGTCAATAAGTTTCATTTTACCACCATTAAATTTCGGTTCAGTTCGGTTCAATTCTATTCATTTCGAGTTGATAATTGAAAATCCCAAAGTTGAAAGACCAAAATTAGATCCACGATTTTTGATAATCTAATCCTTTTCACTACAATAAATCCAAGGCGTCGTTCGATTTATGAAGTAATTATTTGGCGCAATAGAAGAAAAATGAATAGAAAAAGTTAAAATATGCTAAATTATTTGTTTGGAGTTTGACATGGGATGAAAAAACTGTTTATCGGATGAAGAGGTATTAGGTTCTAATCACATCTTTAACATGTGAAATGTATATCTTTCTTCGTACATAATTTAATAAAACTACAATTTGACAATATCAATTTTTAAAAACAATAAAATTTTCTAATAGTTTTACAATTATTTTATTATTATTCATCTTATATTTATAGATATTTCTAAAATTTAAGTTCATATGTTATATGAAATGAAAGTTGATAATAATATCATAGTTTAATTATTTTTTCCTATTAAATTGACATAATATATAATATGTCAAGTAAAGTATATGTGTTATTCAATTAAAAGTAAATGTGTGTATATATATATGTATAGATCAGATTTTGTTTTGGTTATTTGTTGAGTAGTGGTACGGGGAACCCAACGGTTCGAGAATAGCTCCACCCAAAACCATCCATATTTTTATATCGAGACTAAAATTTCACCCATCCCTGACCATTCGGGATAAAAATTTCGGTTATTCCCAATTATCTATCGGTTCGATCTAATGGTTTTCGGGTTTGTCCCACTCAATTGACATCCCTATTCTCGGCTATTATATATGTCATGCAATAGCTATTCCTCAACTTCAAATAGGAATGAATAACTATTACATGAAATGTTTAGCAGATATTTCATTAAATGAAGAATATTAAACAAACATTTTAGTATATTTAACATTTTTTTCATTCATTTTTTTTATTTCACTACATAATAATTCTGCAAACAAATGAGCTTAGTTCTATTAATCTGTTGCGTGAAATAGTTTTTTTCTTTCTTGAATAATTAAATAGTTTTATTTACTAAAAAGGATAATTTTATTAATTATCGACATATAAAATACATCTTGATCGATAAAATTAACAAAATAGTCTACTAAAATGAGAAAAATATAATTTCACTATATTAAATCATAAACTAAACTTGCTATACAAGACAAAAGAAATATAATAAAAAAAATAAACATCAATAACAATTTTACAACCTATACTTTTTTTAACTTCATCACAAGTTGATATAGTTTAGCTCGTGGAAGATCATATAATGCATCTTTGACAACGTGTAAATCACCCATGTGAAGGAAACTTTCACTAGGCCGGTCTAATAAACCAAAACGGGCCTTACTGCTCGAAGCTAGAGTTATATAATATGATTCAATGTTCTATTCCAGTCAGGGCCGTTCCTATCTTGTTCGGGGTCTATGAGCGATAATAAAAATGGGACCCTGTTGATTAGTTAATCTTTTTAAAAAATAACATGTTTAATATTGAAATTTTTATTATAATATTTAATAAGAGATCAAAGAAAAATATCAAATTTTACATATAAAGTTGAAAATAATGTTACGGATAAAAAACTATATTAGTGATAGTGTCTATGGGTGTTCCTAGATGCAAAATTGGTAATGATATATACTAACAAATTTTTTCGATAAATAGATGTCAAGACAATTTTTTTTTTTTTGATGTCAAGACAATTTTTGCTGAAAGAAAAAATGAAGAATTTGTTATAGGTAATTAATAAAAAAAGACTAATTATGAAATTTAGAGAATAATGACAATAATAAAGAATATTAATTGTTTTAATTTTTTATATTGAATTTTGAAAATTCAATAAATTACACAAAATTTGAAGAAACAGAAACCTTAAGAGAAAATTGAGATTAAAGAAATTAATGAAATAAAATTTTAATACATTAATTAACAATTTTTATCTAATCAACACGATTTTAACTAACTAATAACTTCATATTAATAGGTTTTTAATTTCTTTTTATGAAAGAAAGACTTAACTAATAAAACTTTAATATGTAAAAATAGCTTAAATACTAAAGAAAGGGGCCCCTTTTCCCTATGAGCTCCCGGCCGTCGTCCCTATCGCCCCTGCCCAGAAATGACCCTGATTCCAGGATAGATTATTCTTTCATCATTATTTCCAATATATATATGATTTGAGTAAAAATAAGTCAATGAAATAAATAGGTATAGAATTCATATCTTTTTTTATGTTCCCGATCAAGTATATGAGAATTGTTGTAAGAATCGCCATCCAAATCATTGCTTTAACAGAGATGGTTGATTTTCCATAACACCGACAAGTCAAAACACCTAAGAGCGATGAATTGAATTGAAAGATGACCATAATGGAAATATTAGCCTAATACGTTTTCTAATTACCAAATAAAAAGAACTCTGCATTCTTAATCCAAATGAAGAACGGCATATAATGCCAACTTTCTTGGTAATCGTCTCCCTTTTTCTTTTATTTTCATCCATTTTAATTAAATAATTAACTATATAGTTAATTAATTTATAATTGCAAATTAGTCACTCTAACTTTTACTTATTTGTAATTAACTTCTTAACTTAGTCCAATAAAGTTAAATTGGATCCATTTAACCGATTGACCCAGTTAAGGGCGGACTAGTTATTTCTAATATCTCCCACTCGCACTTGACAGGTCAAATTTCATACACAATCATCGTTTTCTTCTTTATCTTGCGGCGTCGTGCGATCTGCACACTTTGAGGAACACTTTTATCTTGCACCTGTTAGGGTCTACCAAGATAATCCTGACTAGTACTTGACCATTCAGATTGAAATTTTAAGTTAAATATCATATTGATATACATCGGGTATGCTTTACCCTAGTTTGGTCGACAATCACCCACTTCCTCATCACTTGGGATCTCAGAAGTTTCTTAATTTGTTACTCACTATCTTACACAAGTAGTGATAGGCATGCTAATGAACTAACTACATTGGCCAAATCTTCCTTTCGAATTCATCCATTCCATAAAGAACTAATTTGGGCTACCAACCAATCCACATCGAATCTATAACATGATCTCTCAGTAATTGATCAAATATTCCTCACCCTAATCCTCATTTCTCAAGATAACTCAATAGTCTTGAGGGTAAATGTTCAATAATATCTTTGTTAATGGACTGAGTCTCACATTAGAGAAGTTGAGATCCTTGTATAACATACAAACTTCTCATTTCATGGTCTCGAAGCACATATTATTATGAGAACTAATTTCTCCCACTCGAATAAAATGCTATGGTGTTCTTTCCTTTTACCCTTATAAAGGAGCACATGTCTTATTATATCAAATAACACCATATAAAGGCTTAGGTAACAAGGTATCCTAACCTTTTACCTTGTTCTACTTAAAAACTACTTTTAACTATATACACATAACATGTTTATCATCATGTGAACCACATAATTCTTACCCGATACCTTAAAGTTTGGTACGCAATGAATTATTCGAAGCTAATTTTCTTGTTTCTCAAACAAGTTGATTCACGATTTTAAACAGGTTCTTGAAACACACAGTATATTCAAAATCAATCTCATCACAGTTTATATCCTTGTGGTAATACTAAGGTAAACACTCATGTGAGTAGGCTACTTCTCTATTCGACATGCTATGAACGAAAAATAAACGTACACAACATAAATATACACACATAAATATTGTTCACTCAAACTAATTATTACTTTAGAAATTTATTCACAAGTATAAAGGGTAACATTACAAGAAATAAATAAAACAAATCATAATCTACGCATTCCTAGTCCTCGAATGTGTTTCTCAAGTACATCTCTAGGAACAGGCTTTGTAAACGGATCTGCAAGCATGTATTGTGTAGATAAATATTTCACGTCAACCTCTCCTCGAGCTACTAAGTCTCTAACAAAGTGATACTAGATATCGATGTGCTTAGTTTTGCAATGGAACTTCAGGCCTTTGGTATAAGCAATCAATGCTTGACTATCACTATATATAGTCAATGGCTTGTGTGGTGTTTTCATCATAAGATGACTAACAAGTCTTCTCAAATCTCAACCAAACAGCTTCTTAGACTACAATTGAAAATGCTAAAAATTCAGCCTCCATTGTCGAAAAAATTTATACAATTCTGTTTCTTACTAGACCACGAAATTGCTCAATTTCCAAGTAGGAAAGTGAATCATGAAGTATACTGTCTCTCGTCTACATCTCTGGCCCAATCAACATCTGAATATCCTTTAATATCTATTTCTTTTGGTTGATATGTCAGTGCGTAATCAATAGTCCCTTTCAAGTATCGTAAGATCCTCGTAACAGATTTCCAGTGCTCAACACCTGGATTTGACTGAAATCTAAGTACCATGCCCACTTCATGACAAATATCTGGTCTGGTGCATAACATGTCATACATGAACTTTCAACAGCACTTGCATAAAGAACTCTTTCCATGTCCTCCTTTTCTTTAGGAGTTTTAGGATACATGCTTTTACTAAGAGTTGTACTCTTAGACATAGGGATACTTACGGGTTTGCAGTTCTACATATTGAATCTTTCTAAAACTCTTTTAATGTAAAATTCCTGTGATAAATGTTGGACCAGTCTCGCTGATACCGAAAGCCACGCTGAAGGGACAGCTCGCTGGAGGTAGTTTTGCTCTGGCTTAAAGGAACTCTCAGCGAAAGGAATCTATCAACAAAGCATATTGGAGAAGCTCACTGAGAAGAATTCCGCTGAGATGGACATACGTGCTGACAAACAATTAGTTTTGTCTTATGTCCACATGTCTGGTTCCGACAAGAAGTACATCGCATTTAATGTGGTCCAAGGAAAAGACAAGCGCGCATTTAATGCACTCTGAAAAAGTAGGAGGCGAGAAGGAAAACACGGAATGACGCTCCTGACACCCAGGAAATGCGCAGTACCTAATTCCGGCAAAAAACAACTTTGATAACTGCTACACCAATCAAAATCCAACAACTCAAGGTCTACGCCCCAAGATTTCAGAAGTTGCAGTAAACCGATCTCCGAGAATTCAAAAGCCACCAATAGGATATTATCGCTGTGAGTAACGTTAAGAAAATATCTAACTTTTAGTTAGAGAAATTCTAAACGGTCTGAAAACAACGGTAACATT
>CAOJBJ010177492.1:0-12592 GCA_948291685.1 Euphorbia celastroides
GAATATCCCAACTAGGTTGGTGTAATCGCTTACCTCCGGTGGGGGGGGGGGGCGGCCCCCGCCCCGCGGGCGGGGGGGGGGGGGGGGGGGGGGTGGGCGGGGGGTGGTCTGCTTGGGGGGGGGACGGGCGCCCCCCGCGGAGGTAAGCGATTACACCAACCTAGTTGGGATATTCGTCCCGAAATGGTCACACTCTCCATTGTTTTTTTCCTTTGAGAGATCACATCGTTCTCCCGGAGGTTTTTTAAAAAAAAAACATGCCCTATGTTTTCACTCACTAATAAAAGAGGTTTGTGTTATCATTTTTTTTCAAAAAAGGGACTGTAAAATCAAAACTTATCAATTTAAGGATTTCCGTCCACCACTATTCAAACTCTGTCAACTTACAAGGTTATTTCTGGCAATCCAACCCAAAATCTAATAACCCAACCAAAAACCCAATAATCCAACTTAATACCCATGCCCATACCCTAAACTTTAATTCAAACTTGTTGGACCACCCTCACACAATAGCTGTCTCCATCACCGCCGCAATCATAGTCGTCCTCGCTGTCGTCACCGCTGATTTGACACTCTCTATCGGTTTCAATCTCCACCCCTGCCGCCTTTCCTTCGGTTTCAACCTCCATTGCTGTTGATTTCACCATCTCCATCGGTATCAACCACCTCCGCCGTCGATTTCACCATCTCCATCGGTAGGAACCTCCAGCGCCACCGCTTTGACCCTCTTCATCGATTCGACCTCCCCCCCTCTCTTTCGAGTTTAAGCCTCTTCCCGTTGATAACTGAGAGCAAAGGCGGCGCCGGAGACGGCGACAGTGGCGTTTCACTAAAGAAAGTTATGAGTAGTACAAGTTTAGGGTTTACTTTAAGTTAATTATTTGGTTTTCTCAAAAATACTTTTGTAAATGGATGAAGTTGTAACGGTGATGAAAATCCTTAAATTGTTAATTTTTTATTTCACACTCTTTTTTGAAAAAAATGATAATATAATTTTTTTTTTTTATGAGTAAAAACACATAACATGTTTTTAAAATTTGTCCTTTATAATATTGGTTTGATGATTTTTTTTTAAAAAAAAAATATAAGTAGCTTCGGGTGGTCAAAGTGAGACCATTGTGGAATTTGTAGCTAATTGTACCAGAAGAATTTCTCTTTGTATAATGGATACCGTTCCAAGTATTCTAGTGACAAGTTTTGAGGGAATTTTCATTCACGATTCATATTTCAAATCGGATTCATTCCTTCAAAAAATAAAAAAATTTGAAAATTTCTACGAACACGTAATATGAATTTAGAATTTCATAAAAAAATATTAATTCAGAATTTCAATCTAGAATTTGTTTGAAATAAGTCAATTTAATTTTTTTTTTTGTGAAATTCCTTTGCAAATCCACGATTTTTAGACGAGAAAAAATTGGAGTTTCATAAAATTTCTACAGGGACTAGATGATTATGTAGATTGAAAGACATTCCCTCAAAATATAATGATGTAATAATCAAAATTTTCAGCAAATTATAATGGTGCTACTTGCAAATTCGACAACATTTTAGAGGATCAAAATACACTTTACCTTCACCCAAAAAATAACAGATAAGCTGACTCAGACAATACCAAACCAGCCACAGAAAAGAAGCAGCAATCAACAGCCGCAACCATAAAAGTCAAAACAATCAACGATGCTGACTAAGTCAATAAAAGTCTTTACCAAAGAACTCAAAGTACGTGATCACTATCTGCTCTCAAAATACTTCAAGTATCTCTAGTCGCCAGAGTAGACCAGAGTCGAATTTATCTTTCTTTTTTATTTAATTTCGCAAAACAGACACTTGCAGTGGTTTTCAGCAAACTTGTAGTTGTAATTATTATATACAATAACAATTACAATAAAGTTCGTAGCTTTTCGATTTTATTGATATTATCTTCTCTCTTTCTCTCCCACCATCCCTTCGTCTTCCAACAAGGTTTTCCCTCGCTTTCTTCCTCTTACTTCCGCAATCCGTTAGCTGCTTTGCTGATCCTTTTTTGTTTTGTTGCTATTTTTACTGTGCTTTTAATTTGAGTCAAAGGTTTTAATTGATATATTGATTTTTAGATATAGGGTTTGACAGAGAAGTGCGAATTAAAAGGGGGATCTTGTAGAACTGGAGATCTTTGGTTGGATTTTATGTTTTGGTGTGCGCCTGTAGTGAAGAAGACCTGAGTTGTGGCTCTTTGTGTGGTGGATTGAAATTGTTGTGTATTTTGGTTGATTTGCAGATCTGGGGATTTAGGGTTTCTGTAATTAGGGCGAAAAATGCAGACCAGGTACATGGAGAGGACTAATAGTATGGCTAGAGGAAAGAGGGCTCTAGAAGGTGGAGAAGAGCAGCAACCTGACAAGAAGCGTCCTGCTTTAGCTAGGTAATTTTATGGGTTAGCAGTTGATTCTTTCTTTTGACGCTGTTAAGTTGAAAGAGTTATTGTTTCAAGCTGTTGTTGGCACCTGTTGTTGGGTATTGGATGATTGATTTTTGTCGTGTTGCATTTTGTTTACTTCAGTTAGCTGCTAGTTTTCTTTGTCTTCACAAATGGTATTGGCTCTGGATGACATTTTATGGTTTCGTATTATCTCTTTCCATTTAACATGGTTGCTTGCTGATAGTTCCTTTCTGCTTTTGTTCCTCCTAGTGTCATTGGCACTCCTAGAGTGTTGAAGCATGCAACGTTTCTTCAAAATTAGGTGCTCGACAATAATTTGTTTGGTTTTACTATTAGACTATTCCTCTTTTAAGGAATTTGAAATGCTCCAACTCAAGTGGAACCTATTCTTGTGACCTTCAGGGGTCAGTTCCCCATTATCTTTGAAGAAAAACGGAATTATGGAGGACTCTCATATCAACATTTATAGTCATATCTCGTTATGTTTGTGTCTCAATTGATCCATATTTTTGGAAGTTTCCTCCTGGCTGTTTTCTAGTGGGAATTGCTCTTGTCCTAAATTTTTTTTATTCTTCCTAGAAGCATGTGAACTATCCAATTATGAGCTATAGACTGGATGGAGGAATGGGCTCATTATTATTGGTGCCACAAATCTATGCAGTGTTATGAAAGTGCTGATAACACAGTGCTGGTCTTTCACTTCCATGGATAGACAAACATAAAATGATAACAGCATCATTCATGTTTACCTTATTTCTAAACATCCAGCTGAGTTAACTGTTGTTTTCTGTGATGTATAGTGAGTAAATTGAGGGGCTATTTTCCTTTAGTTATCAAATCTTGTTGAGTTTCACATCTTCCCCAAACCATTTCCTTCCACATCAAAGCATTATTTCCTTACTGTCTTTCTTGTCCTCTAGGCATGCCATTTGTTCTCTACGTTGGAATTTCTGGAAATGATTCTTTTAAATTCTTTTTCATATCAATATATTCTACGAAGTCCCAAAATAATTTGCATTTAATTTGTGACATGCAGTGTCATTGTAGAAGCTCTAAAAGTGGATAGTCTCCAGAAGCTCTGTTCATCTTTGGAACCTATTCTTCGAAGAGTTGTAAGAATTTTTAGTTTCTACCTTGTTTGTTTGATACTACATGATTAGAAATTATTTGCATTTGATCTATATCTGGATAGTTTGACGTCTTTTAAGATTTTGACGTCTGATTAGAAACGAGTATCTGGTTTGGGGAAGTTGGGATAGATTTGTACACTTTTGTAATATTGAGCAGTCTGAAGGAATCAAACCATAGGGTCACTGGAACTGCAGTGATATTATTTTCATTGTATCAATCACATCAATCTCCTGGAAACTTTGAGATTTAAAGTTTATGTTTTTTTTCCTTTGGTGGGGATGGTGGAGAGCTTCTGACCGTGAGACCTGTGCTTGCCGGAAACTGGAGTAATCTGGATTAAAATTGTAAAATCTGACACGATTTCTAGAAAATAGAAGTTTCACATTTTGCTTAGTCGTCTCTGTAAAATTAGATGCACCTTGACCGAATGCACTTGCTAGCGAATTTCTCCTCAGGATCAACTTCTTTGAGTTGAGACTTGGAGAGTGAAGTTTGACGAAAAATCTCCTACCCTATGCATGACAATCTGTGCATGCACAATTTTTGTTTCAAATGATTGAAACTATTTTATTCTTCTTCAAACTTTTAGAGGGCTTGTGAACCTTTTGAAGTCAGTACATGAGGTGCCAAAGCTTGTGGGTACCCAAGGGGGACTTTTGAATTCCATGCTACTGCTTTGCCGGTAATGCATTGCTGATTTACCTAGACTGTAGTCTGGAGAGGATTCTTAAGGAAAAGCTACTATATGTTGGTCTTTGCTTGATTACATCCTTACAGCAGGCTCAGTAGTGACAAATGTGTTGTTAATGAAGTGAAGTTGGTAGGAATGGATTTTGATTTTGGGGAAAATCATCGTATAATATTTGTGTTACACAAGGAAAGTGGAAACCTGTATTATAAGGGGTTTGATTTTCTCTGGTGAAGATATACTGGTTGAAGTATTGATTTTTTCTTTATGGTGTGTGCTTTATGTATGTTTGTGAATGTAAATGAATTTCACATTTTCTTCTTTTTTTGTGTTGTAATATGTGTGAAACCAGGTAAGTGAAGAGGTGGAACGTGCATTAGCCAAGTCGGGCCCTCCTAGACTCAATGGAAGGTATAAGATATTCTTGTTTAAAGTTTGGACATATCTGAGTTGGCTTTCATGTGTGTGTGTGTGCTATATGGTACTAGAATGATTAAAATACTATATTTTTTTTGCTGGATTTGTAATCAATTCAATCAGCATTCTGTACGTTGGCATTTGATTCCACTGCCTCAAGTGGAAGTTTTAGGCAGCACTGGAATTTGAGATTTATCATCAAAATAGCTGTCTCTTTTGGATAAAATTTCTAATCTTTGCCTATGGGTTTGTGATACCTGTATGGACAACAAAAGTTATCTATTTTGAATTCAGAACGAGAGAATGGCATCCTTAATTATTATGTTTGTCCAATAGATGAAAGGAATTTATTATGCGAAATGGAGACTTGTGTAACATAGATATTTATAGAATGCTTTAAATGTGGATAATCTTAAGTTGCATGACCTTAAAGCGCCCCTTGTGAGAGTTATGGGGATTTTTGGAAGCACAAAAACTCCTCGACACTAGAGTTTCCATGTTTCTTTTCCGTTTTGGAAACAGTTTAGATATTTTTTCGGGGCCATTTCCATTGATAATAAAAGTCGGACACTAGTATCCTTGTAATAGGGAAACCGATTCTATCAGACTATGCTCAATTTTTTTTTTATTTCCACTCACCAAACTAAAATTTCTTTATAAACTTGCATGTTTTTGTGGAGCTCGATCACATTCCTTTTAGTTATTGTCTTGTTCTTCCATTTTGTAAAAGAACAAATCATATTGATGAATATCAATAATCTTAATATTTATAAATATATTCCCATATTTTCTTTATTTACATGTTTCCCCAGAGTTTCCAATCCTATGTTATTGTAGAAATTACGTTTCCCTGTGTCCGTTTCCATGCTGCACAGTGGGGTTTATTATGACAGATTTGGGGTAGTAAATGCCAAGAGTAACCGTTATGTTTTCTGATGGTTGACGTGTAAGGTTCACTCCAGATTGTGTGGTTTGTTAAAATATGTAGTGATTCAACCTTTGTGTAAGAAATCAATCAAATAAGTTGAGTTGGAATAAATTGTGATGGTGGAAGATGTGTGTAGCAATCTTCACTGTTTAGTTGATTTGTTAGATAAATGTTTTTGGTCTTTGTTGACTTCATAATGTGAACTGTAGCATACACAGTTTCATGGTTGATATAACTTGTTATGAATTCAATTATGATTCTGGTGAGGTTCTTATTGATGGGAGTATGTATTAGTATTAAGTTAATATAGCTGATCTGTCATTATTAGCTGCAACTGTTGAATAAGAAGGCTGAAACTTTACTTCACACCTAGACACAGTAGCACAAAAAGTTTCTTTGCAACATTTTGCCAGTTTCTCTCAACTAGTCTTGCTGATTTTTGGTATAATTTGGATGATGGATCTCGTCCGTATTTTTATGCATGGCTACTGAAATCGAAAAAATGAATTGTTGCTACAATTATTTTATTTGCTCAAATGATTGAATTGTCGTCCAGTTTTTGATGATTTAGATATTGGATCAAGTTAATATGGACACTGATACTCAAATGACATGTATCCAATTTTCATCGGAGACTGATGTATGCACGCTGGATTTGTCCAAGTAATTTTGGTTGTTTTTCAAAATTTTTCAGTTCTTCCCCAAAAAGGATTGAAGGTCCAGATGGAAGAAACCTACAGTTACGCTTTAGGACCAGGCTGTCTCTCCCACTTTTCACTGGGGGAAAAGTAGAAGGCGAACAAGGCGCTGCTATCCATGTTGTGCTCATTGATGCCAACAGTGGTGGTGTTGTAACTTCTGGCCCCGAGGCATCTCTAAAGCTCGATATCGTGGTACTCGAAGGTGATTTCAACAATGAAGATGATGAGGACTGGACCCAAGAGGATTTTGAGAGCCATGTGGTTAAAGAGCGTGAGGGAAAGAGGCCATTGTTGACCGGTGAACTGCAAGTGACTCTTAAGGAAGGAGTAGGGACACTTGGTGAGCTCACATTCACCGACAACTCGAGCTGGATTAGGAGCCGGAAGTTCAGGCTTGGCTTGAAAGTTGCCTCTGGATTTTGTGAAGCTATTCGCATCCGTGAGGCAAAAACGGAAGCTTTCACTGTTAAGGATCACAGAGGAGAGTGTAAGTTCACACCATTTTTCTTAAAATGTTATTTGATGATTTTGAGCTCATCTTCTTTGCTCGTGGCAGTATACAAGAAGCATTACCCACCTGCATTGAATGATGAAGTGTGGAGATTGGAGAAAATTGGCAAAGATGGTTCCTTCCATAAAAAGCTGAATAATAATGGAATATTCTCGGTTGAGGATTTCTTGCGTCTTCTTGTTCGGGATTCTCAGAAATTACGCAATGTAAGTTTTAGTTCTTGAATTAATAAAGAACTTGATGCGTTCTTATATTCTGAAATTTCTCTTGTCTTTTGGGTATAGATTCTGGGATCTGGAATGTCAAACAAAATGTGGGATGCTCTGGTGGAGCATGCGAAGACCTGCGCCCTTGGAGGGAAACTTTATATTTATTATCCTGAAGATTCGAGAAATGTCGGGGTTGTTTTTAACAACATATATGAGCTAAATGGCCTTATTTCTGGGGAGCAGTATTATTCAGCTGATTCTCTTTCTGATGACCAGAAGGTTGGTACCATTCTTTTGCTTTCCCTTTTCTCAGATTACTATTTTTATTTATGAATCGCATTTGCTCGGGTAATTGTACTTGTTTCCTTGTTGTGTCTTACTATTGCATTATAATTTGGAGTTCAAACGTTACAATTGTTGACCCCTTGTAGTGACTTGTCTTGCATTTTGTGCATGTGTAAATATCTAAATGACAGCTGTACAGTTGTGTATTTTTATATTTTAAGTATGAGGAATCAACTTTCGATTGTAGAAGAGATTCGACTTTACCATGAGTTTCATATATTACATTTGTGTTCTCTGTCTGGTTACTCCGGTGTTAGTGTCTCAAATTGTTCATCTGGAGTTGCACTGTTGAAGTAATTTCATAATTGTATGTAAGATGAAACTTTGAATTTGATAGACTAACAAGTAACTAGTTTGTTTCGTCTTTTTTTAAAACAATTATTTTGGGAAAATATTCAAGATCTGAGTTTAGCTTGACCCTAAATTGGAAAAATGTCTACTTGACAGTTATTGCCACTAGTTTTTCTTCCGAATTATTAGAGTTATTGTCATCAACATGTTTTTCCACTAGTCTCAGTTTTACAAGTTCATCAGCTAGTTAACAATTTCAGAGTCATACCTTAAATTATTCTGTCATTTTGTGCTCATGTAATTCCTTCTATGTGTCATTTTTCTCCAGGGTGTTTGTTCTCTAATAATGTCATAATTTTTACATGTCATGAAGTAGTAATAGCATTAAAAGAATCCATATTTTGTACTGCATAAAAGCTTTCTTTAGGTTTTGTCTTATTTAGGTTTCTTGTTTGTGGTTCCATACATCTCTTGTTTTCAATGAACATGTTTTCTGTATGTTGAGTGACTGCTCCTTAACCTTAAGAAAATGCAGCTAGACACTATTCTGCAGGTTCTTTCCCTGTGTTAGTCATCATGATATTTCATTTTTTGTTATTCATAATTATTTAAAGGAAGGTTATTCATAAGTAAAAGTAATTTTGTAGGTGTATGTGGATGCGATGGTTAAGAAAGCATATGAGAACTGGAACCAGGTTGTTGAATATGATGGCAAGTCACTGGTGAACTTCAAGCAAAACAAGAAATCAAATGCTTTCAGAAACGAACCTCAGATGAACCAGATTAGTTACCCTAATTCTGCATCCCACCATCCGGTTCAATTACCGCTCCTACCGGCTCCAGCTGCTACCCAGCAAGTTCCCATGCATTCAATTCTCCAAGTTGGCGGTAAGTTTTATTAGCTAAGTAATGCCTTTAAAACCATCTAGGGCTTGTTTCTATGTTGTTCTTGGCTACAATCTGTTAATCTAGGAAAGCAATCCCTGAAAGGCCCCTACTTTCCCGGTTTCTCTAACCCTCGTTTTTCGGTCTTGTTCTTGCTTGCCATCAGGTTACAACGACAATATGGGATCCGGGTTCGCTTCCCAAGCCCAGCTCGTGAACCCGAACACCCGAACCCACTATGACAACACATCCTTCACTCAGCACGAGCCAATGATGAGAAACGACAACAATGTAGGCCTAGCCCTGGGCCCACCACAGCCACCGTCTTCGGGATTCCAAATGTCCAATCTGAACCCATTCGAGGACTGGACAACCACTCGGGACAGCCGGGTCGATGACTACCTAACAGAGGAAGAGATCCGCCAGAGAAGCCACGAGATGCTGGCAAACGAAGACATGCAACACTTGCTTAGGCTCTTCAGCATGGGGGGTCACGGCTCTGTCAACATCCCCGAAGATGCCTTCTCTTTTCCGTCTTTTATGGCGTCCCCAATGCCGAGCTTCGATGAGGATAAGTCCAGACCTGGTAAAGCTGTGGTGGGTTGGCTCAAGATCAAGGCTGCTATGAGGTGGGGATTTTTTATCAGAAAGAAAGCTGCTGAAAGGAGAGCTCAGCTTGTGGACTTGGATGATGACGACGAGTAGTTTGATTACTGGATTCAGAATCATGCCCGGGTTTTTGAAGCTTAGGAAAACTCGAGGAATTGTTGTACAGTGCTTTGTGTACAGTGAGTAGTTTCTGGAATTACACTTGACAAGAAGCTTCTCTCTGATCTGGTTTTAGCATTTGAAATTCTATTTAAGAAGGGTGATTTGTTTCAGTAAATAGATGCTTTGACTCGTGTGGGTGTTTAGTGTATTGCTATATCATAAAGTACTTTGATGAGGCCACTTGGCTTCCTTTTGTATTGATAGAATAATTTTGGACTGTTAATGTTGGATTTCTTTAACAGAACCCGATATGAAACTGTTTTCTTTGAAATGCGTTGTGAAATATTATCTGCTGCATATTTTTGGCAGAATTTAGGTAGGCATGAATATTTGGAGAACTGAGGATGCTTTACTGTCTACCCGATCTCAGTAGCTGATGAAAAATCTTTTCAGCTATGTTATGTTTTCTTCCCATCCATTTTTCACATTCCTTCGCCATAAAAAGGCCAACATTGGATCATAATAATCCAGTCGAAAAATCAAGAGATGATGGTTTTAGATTTTGAAATTCAAGTTAATTAAGAGATAAAAGGTGTTGTATGAGGGGTGTGTTACGTGGATACGGGAGAAGGTGAAATGGAGTAGATTGATAATTTAAAAGTTAAAATTAAGTAAAATGATAATTTATCAAGCTTTAAAAAAATAAAATAAAAGTAACTTTTATAGGCAAATGAAACAAATCCCTATACGAGAGATTGGACTTTGGTTATGTACTTTTTGGTGAGGCTCGACTGGACCTGATCCAAGCCCGCCCTAGAGATAGGCTAAAACTGTATGATGAAGGTATATGTCTATGAATAGGGCAAGTGTACCCTATAGTAACAAGTAATACCATGACAAGCACGAGTCGATTCCACTTAGAGTTATTTAAGTACCAATTCTACTAAAGGTACTCACTAGCTAGACGGTTCAATTTAAGTTGGATTTTGTTTTCCTAAACTAAAGAAATAGATTTTATACTAAAGAAAATAAGGACAATAACACTTAAACAATTTAAGTTCAAACAATCTATTGAAGCAGTTAGGGATCAATTTCACTTGATTAACTGATATGCAACTTCAACTTTACTTAGCTAATCTAATCGAAATTACTACCTAGAGTCAGTAATCTTCTCATGAATATTCATTTATCATGTTCAAATAAAAAAACCTATCAAAGAATCAACAAATCAACTATTGATTTATTAATCCTTCAATGCATAAAGAATCTAGAATACCCCGGTAAACCGGAAACCACGAGATAAGCAAGTTCATACACATATAGATTAATTCCTATCCTAATCTATCAATCAAGATAGAAACCAAGATAATGTTATCAATTGATCATTAATAGCAATTACTAGGCAAAATATATGTTGAAACCCTAAATTGAAGAAAAACTCGAAATAGATTAACTAAGATAAAAGTATTCGTCACATACCATAATCAATTCAAGCTCCATCTACCCTAATTAAAGGAATTTAGTTTATTGAGCAAACTAAAAACATCACGAATAAAGAAAAAAGAAGAATGATGAACACATAATACGGGTTGAATTTTGTGCACTTCGCTCCTCGTCTTTTGCTCGATTTCTTCTCTCCAAAGCACACAAAAGATCAGTGTTCTTAGCTGTCCGACTCTCCAGTTTCGTAGGTCTAGTTGTTACTTAGCAAAACCGGCAATTCTAGTTCCATCAGGACTCCAAATCCTCACCAAACACTATTTTCTTGGATCCACCAACTTGGGCTTATTTTTCACCAATAAAATCAGAGTTCTAGTGACATAAAAACATTCTTGTAAACTTCCAAAAACGTGCCTCAATCTCCTGAAAGTTGGGCCTCGAACCCAATGAAATTGTTCAACCTGAATAAAAACAGACTTTTGTTAGCATAAATTTCGAACTCAGTTTTGAATTAGAAGAAATCCGAATTTGGAAAAACTCAAAGAACGAAAGTTGTAGATATTTTCTTCTGCTTTGAAACAGTGTATAGAACAACCCCTATCAGACATCAAATGAAGAAAATTTGGCTGAAATACTCCAAGTTGTCCTGAAAGAATTTTAAACAACTCATGTTTTTGGCTCCATTGTCCTCCCATCCACTTCAAGGCCCTGTTCTTTTCAACTTATTTTTCATCTAGTTCAGTTAAGTTCAATTCAGTCTAGTTTAGTTCAGTTCAGTCTAGACCCATTAAGTTTCAGTTCAGTTCTGTTCAAATTTATCAAGTTTTCATTAAGTTTTATACAACTTGCATTCACATCATTCAATTTCAATAATTTTTTAATAAGAATAAAGCTTATTAAATTTCGAATTATTTGAATCTAATTTTAAATATTATTAAATTGCAATACGTTTCATTAAGTTTACATTAAGTTTTGGATCAATAAGTTTCATTCTGCTATCATTAAGTTTCAGTTCAGTTTCAGTATGGTTCAGTTCAGTTTTATTCAGTTCCGTTTTGTTCAGTCCAAAAGAACAGGGCCCAAGTCTCTGATTGATCTTTAATTCCATCAAAACATGCCAAAAACAACAAAGATAAAATGAAAAGTAGGAATGTTTCACATAAAAGGTAAAATGCATGAAATTGAGACAAAACTATCCTAATGATGTATGAAACTAACCAAAAGCAAACATAAAATACATATAAAATAGGCCTAATGCTCACTTCGGTACCCAAACTATACCCGAAAATCCTCTCAGGTACACAAACTATTAAAGTGTCCCCATAGATACCCCAACTTTCCAAAAAAGGGCCGCGTAGATACCTTAAACTTCCAAAAAGTGCACCATTTTTCCGCCTTCAATGCCATATGTAAACTTCTGATTGGAGAGATGGAAATTAGACAAATTACATCTTTGAGGAGTCAAACCAACCAGAAACCGACAATGACACACTTTTCCCAACTTCAAGGGGGTAATTGGAACTTTTTCTATTCAGTAGTAAATTGGATGGCCAACTATAGGGGGTTCAATGTATTAAATGTAAAACTAATAGTCAAGCTTGTCATCCTCATCAAAAAAAAAAAGAAAAAGAAAATGGCACTGGTATATGACAAGGACATACTTCAAGCAGCATCTTCCTTTTCATGACTGAATACCGTAACTTGGCAATGCCAATTGTGGCCAACAGAAAGCTAGCAACTTTTCCTTCTTCCACTGGGTTCAAGGTTAATGAGGAGAAAAGAGTGTCAGCAGAAGCAAGAGAAATACAGGAAATTACTCTTAGAAGCTAATAAATCAGAACTTACGAATGTAGCTGTTGGAAAACAAGCTGCACAAGCGTATTGCCATGATAAAGAACACAAACACTACATCC
>CAOJBJ010177738.1:0-10420 GCA_948291685.1 Euphorbia celastroides
GTTTTCACCACATTTTGTTAATTTAATTTTCTGTTTTCCTAATTATTTACTTGGTTACATAAGGTTTAGTAGTAAAATCGTATTTATATATCATATTGTATGTGTATAATTTTTAGTCAAATTAAAAATCTAAGATAGAAAGTTACCAACATGATCTGAGGTGGAGCTTTTTATATATGCACTCACCGAAAACCTTCAATTTTAATTAATGTTCAATATATGGGCATAGAAAAATCAATAATCATACAAATGGAAACAAATTTCTTCGTATGCAACACCCTAAAAAATAATTTTTTTAATAATCGAGAAATCCTAAGTTTTAAAATAAAATATTTTAAAATCAACAAAAACTATTTTAAAATATTTTAAAGTTTTTTTAATAAAATATTTTTATAATCTATCTATATATTACTAAAAGCAAAGAAGTAATTATTTACTTTTTTGCCTTTAAATATTTAATTAAAATTTAAATTTTTAAAATTCATAATAAACAAGAAATGAATAATTCTAAACTACACCCCAAAAAAGTCTAATAACGTCAAATGTAGGAAGATATACTTACATTTTGTCATTCAATAGTTAATTAAATTATTTTTGAAAACAGTTAATTAAAATTTAAATTTTTAAAAATTTTGAAATTATAAAATTCGTAATATAACAAAAAAAAAAGTTGTGAATAGTTTTAAATTCAAACAGAAAAATTTAAATAAATACAAATGTAGAAAAATCATATCTATCCCCATTGGTTTTACGTAAAAGTATGGGATAAGGATATCACCAAAAATTTTAAAAAGATTTACAATAAATCAGATTTACTACTGTTTAAGGATTACAATATTATCTGATTATCTTATTTTTTTTTTACAATAATTATCTTATTTTGTTGTTTATATAAGCCTATTTAAGAATATTACTAAAAGAAAGAAGTAATAATTTATTTTTTTTGCCCTTATATATTTAACTGAAATTTAAATTTATAAAATTCATAATATAAAAAATGAATAATTCTAAAATACACATAAAAAAAGTCTAATCACGTCAAATCTAGGAATATATAATTCACTAGATAGTTAATTAAAATTTAAAATTTTAAAAAAAATTGAAATTTTAAAATTCATAATATAACAAAAAGTAATTGTGAATAGTTTTAAATCTCACAAAATTTTTTAAATAAACTCAAATGTAGAAAAATCATATCCATCCCCATTAATTTTACGTAAAAGTATGATATGATTTTATATTACCAAAATTTTTAAAAAGATTTACAATAAATTAGATTTAATATTGATGTTTAAAGATTACAATATTATCTAATTATCTTATCTCTTTTGTTTTATTTACAATGATTATCTTATTTTGTTGTTTATATAAGCCTATTTAAGAATATACGTTAGCATAAATTTTGTGTTTTCTTCTTTCATTCTAAATAGATAAAGCTTTTGCTAATATCTATTCGCTTTATGATTTTTATTGTTCATATATTGTTCTTCGTTAATAGATTCTTTTTAATTAACATAAATTATAATTTAATATTTGTGTTGTTGATTTTTTTTTTTTTTTGAGATTTACCCTTGCAGAAAAATAGAGATGCTTACTATGCAGAATCTTAATTCGGTTGATGATATTAGCCCAGTCATGTAAAACTAAAGACAATTCCATAATACAAGAAAAAATTAATATGGTTTTACAAGACCAAAAGGTATGTTAAACAATTATTTGTCACTAATTTTATTTTCTCATTTGTAGTTTTGGAAAATTTATTCAATTTATATAATTTTATAATTAGAATGCATTTTTACTTAATTTTTTTGATTTAAATTTGTGTTTTCTTATCCATTTATTTGGTTAAATAAGAGTCAATAATAAAATTATATTTACATATTATAACAACGTGTTTAATTTTTTAGTAAAATTGAAAACCCCAAAATACAAAGCTGCCAGTAGAATTTGTGGTAGAGCTTTTTATATAGTTACTTACCAAAAACTAATTTAACTTTCTTATCATTGGAGTTTGTTTAATTAATATTTATTTGTGGTGGGTTTTGACAATAAAAAAACGCAATCACTGGGTCAAAGAATTGTAGTGATTAATATTTCGGTTAATTAAGACATATTTAGGTGATTTTTCTCATTGTTCACGTGCTATACAATTTTTCTGTGAGTTTTTCTGTAGTTAGTAATTGAGTGCTTATTTAAAATTATAGCTAAGATAAGTAATTAAGTTTCATTTCGAATTTACAACTAAGATAAGTAATTGGTTGATGAGTTAAACTTTAAATTTCTAAATTCCATAATACATTTTTACTTCATTCCGTTTACTTTGTCAATTTTTTGTTTACTAAAAAAATTATAATAATCTTTTTATGTATTGTTATATTATAATAGGGGGACCGCCTTCAAGCAACGATAGCAAAAGAAATCATATTTTCAAGTTTTCTTATGATCTTCGAGAACTCAAGGTGTATCAATGAAGAACTATTTCATCTTCTACTTTCCTCTTCCGGTCCTATCAATTAGCCGCTAAGACCGTTTATTTATCAACTCGAATAATATTAGAATACCAGAGCTATCAAAACATTAATATAAGTTATCATTTTCGTTGAAGATGATTGTTTGGAAGGTCAATGACCCAAATTTTACTTTGATTTTATTTCAATTAATCCTTCATATTGAATTGCTTGATTTGAGCAAAGTTGATGAAAATGTTCTATTTGGTATGTATATATTTTTTATTTTAATATGGAATTTCATATTTTTAAACTTTATTAAGCAATTAATAAAATATATGGATTTTTTTCAAATGTAATTGGTGAAATTGTCAGCCGTTGTGACGTGCAAAGTTGTTTAATCAATGGAATTTCAAGACTCTACAAACAACAACAATCAAATTTTAACTATTAAATACAACTTTACAGCTTTACCAACTTCCTTTTCACTTTACTTGATCAACTATAAAAATATTATCAAATGTAAATATATCATTTTAAATATATCTGTGCATCGCTCGGGTACTACACTAGTTTTTTATTAATAACTAAGAGAGAGTTGACTCCGTTGTTGTTTGGTTGGAAAAAAGAATCAAATCAACTCTCCTTTTTCTTTTAACCCATTACCCAAAAAATATCATTGTCTTCATGACATTCAAATGTACTAGGTAATTAAAGGGAACACATTTCTTATAACCAAATGCCCCCAATAGATTTGAGTCATGATTCATGAATTAAGTCAATTACTAGCACATACACGAGGATTGTACAAAACATTATAAATAATAGTTTTTTCCTTTTAAAGTGTGAAAAGGAAATAAAGATAAATGCATTATTTTCTCTGTGCTATTTACTTTCTTAGGGATCGGTAGCACTGTCCTTTAACGAATACCCGCAAGACCTATAAAATAGGTTAGAGAGGTTGGTTGGATTCTGGCTTGACCACTTCGAGTCAATCATCCATGTCGAGAAGGGATTAACGAAAATGAAAACTAATTACTTACTTTGTTATCGGGCATGTTGGTTCTTATAAGTGGAATCTGTAGCTCCAAAATATTATATGATCATTTCTTCGTTGAATTAATGATGAACTATGTAGGCTTCGGGTTCAGTACGATATCATGTTATAAAGGATTCTTGAAATAATGTTCTAATAATTGAATACAATAACATAAACGTCAATGTCTTGATCGATAGTCATCATATTCTTGAACATTGCACTCACTGCAAGAAATCACACTATATGTGACAATAAAATGAGTGTCACTAAAACTGGATTATTTGTTACAAGAAGTTTTTAGTTATCACAAATAGTAATTCTGTGACGAGTATTTTAAAATTATCACTGGTAAACATTTGATTTTGTGACAACAATCTTATACTTGTGACTTATTCTTATGTGATATCGTAGTTGTAACGAAAAATGTCTCATGTGTGACAACAAATGTTTGACCATCACAAAAGTACTGGTGTGACAAGTAAAAAGTACATGTCACGAACCATTCTATTAATTCCGTGACAATTTTTTCATTGTAACTGAATAATTCAGTGATAACAAGATATAGTTACTAAGAAATTTACTTATGTGACAAAGCTTATGTTGTTGTCATTAATTTAAAATTCGTGACAACTTAAAAACTTGTCACAATACAATCATAAGTGTTTGTTTAAGTGGCACAAGCTATATTTTATTTTGTCTATGTAACTAATATTTTTTGGCCACCATTAATGTTTAAAACATTTTTTAACGTACATAAAAAATCATTATTTTTTATTCATTGAAATATCTGTCAATTGTTTTAAGGATACTAACATAACACAAATTCACATTTTCAACTTCCATGCAAAGAGAGTAAGTTTATAAAATTAGTTACAACTTTTAGTAAATATTCACTACTTCATATATAGCCTGTGATAAAAAAAAATAGAACTACATATTTTGTAACAAATTTGTGAAGTGGTTAGTGTAAGAAATTACATACTATAATACATACCAATTGAACTTAGTTGGTTTAAGTGATTTATTTACTAGTTTGAATAAAGGTGAGCTAAGTATAAGATTGAATCTTGACTTTTCAATTGGAACGGTTCAAGTTTCTCAATTGTTTCAATTTGATATGTTTGCGAGTCTTGTGCTCTAGTAGCTGGAGTTTGATTACATCGATTACAACTATATAAACACATACTTTGTATAACGTTTAAATGAAAATGATTTAAGGGAAGCTATAAAGCAACAACAACTTTGTTGGTAACAAATTTTATATTATGTGACAATAAATGTGGTAACAAATAGTTTGTTTTTGTGACGACTCATTGAAGTTGTCACGTAGTTTATGGTCAACTTTACATATAATATGTGACAATTTCTTTACTTGTGACAATCATCTTTCTTTTTCATTACAATAAAAGTTGTAACAAATGAAAATATCATGACAAGAAATTGTTGTTACAAAAGGCTATAATTTTTGTGACAACGTTTTATTGTTATGTTTTCAAAAAACTTTTAGTTACGGAGTTTTACATGACAATCCATGTGACAACATTTTATCGTCACGCAAAAAGTTTTGTGACAATTTATTACTCTTTTCTGACAATTTCTCTTGTCACAAATAAGCTGTTTTGTTGTAGTGACTGAAAAATAAAATTATCAGTTGATTTTATGCATTGATATCAAAATGATGGTGCACAATTATAAGGTAGAGGAAAATAAAGATATTTCAATATTTTTCCTTTGACACTAAAGTAATTATCAAACAAAATAATTGAGGCCCCTGCACAAAATATAAAACTTTTGGAAGGTTATGCAAGTAGACATAGACATGGAATAAAAACTATAGGAATTTAGGTTCATAGTAAATTCAATATTATGTCTAGTTTTCCTCCTCGTTCGAGATTCAGGGGCATTTTTTTATAATAATTATTTTTAGAGAGGTCGAGTTTTGAATTTAGGATATTTCACCTCTAATTTGATTTTATAACAATCGTCTAGTCCGAATTTAGCTACAAATAATATTTGCGTATTAATAAGACATTTACAATAAAATAGTAAACTTTTTTACTAGATTTTTTTAGTTATAATCTTATAGTAAGTCAGTGAGTGGTTAAAAGAGTTATTGATCACAAATGGTGGTTAAAACAAGAAATTTGGAGAATAAAGAAGCACTGAAAGTGGCACCACATAAAGATTTTGATAGATCTCAAAACAGAAAATTGTGCATCCCAATTTCATATTTTTTCAGCTGAGTCCGTTGACTTCTTTTTTAATTTTTCTTTAATATTTTCGTGCATGTTATCATGTTCCATTTTGAACAATGTTTAGGATATTCATGTTTAAGCTAAAATTAATTAACTTAATTAAATTAAATTTAATTGAAATGTAGTGAAATTCAATTCAGATTAATGTGTACTATTATCATAAATGAAAGGTTAAAGTAAATACTGATTTTAATTAACGATATTAATACATATGTATATAATAATATAGCTCAATTGGTACACCTCTCAACGTGGAGGTGAGAGGTTATGAGTTCGAAACACAATTTCTTCAAATATTAATGTAAAGAATTTAATGGACACCACATTTTGTTAGGAAATCCAACAAGTGTTGTGGATTCAAGCCTCACAATCAATAATTTAAGCAAAATGCTTTCTTAATACTAAAAAAATATTATTGGTATTGTTATAATTATACTCTACAAGTGTTAATGCAAAATTGTGCACAATGCTCAAGAAAAAGTAAAACATTTCATTACAATATTTAAGTGAACTATTTTTTGTGAGGTTATGAACAATTAGGATTGCCTAGTGCATGTGACTTAATTTTATGAATATATGATAATGTTGGTTTTGGTTTCTTAACAAAAAGAATGTAAAAGTAAAAAGAAAAATGAATATTCCTAAAAAGAAGCAGAGGCATGGGTTGGAGATTGAAGGCGGGGAGGGGCGGTGTAAAACTGCGCATGCTTTCGAAAAATAAAATAAAATAAAAACAATAAAATAAATTTAAAAAATAAAAAATAAAGCAAAAAATATACTATAATTTTAATATTTCGGCTCTATTCTTTTGGACTAAACTGAACTGAACGAAATTGAACTGAAACTTAATTGTGGCGGACTGAAACTTAATGTAAATTTATCGCAACTTAATGAAATTCAATATTGGACTCAAATGACTCTAAATTTAATAAATTTTATTTTTAATAAAAATTTATTAAAATTACATGAATTGAATGCAACTTATTTAAAACTTAATAGAAATTTAATGAATCTGAACTGAATTAAACTGAATTTACGAGTCTGAATTGGACGTAGCCTTGAGTTCTCTCTTACTAAACAGCAAATGTCATGGTGTTGTTATTTACTCCCTCTATTTTTTAAATATGTCTCTTTAGGATTTTCATCAACACCTAAAAAACATTTATTACCTTATTAAAATGACTACTTTATCCCTTATTAAAATTTTCTTTCTTCTTAATAACCACTTATAATTTTATCAATTCACCATCTCTCTCATAATTAATGTAAGGGTAAATAAGAGAAAAAATTGCAAAAAATGCATTGGTAATCCCAGATGACAATTATAAAAAGTCAAGATAGAGATGTTAAAAAGACAGATATAAAAAAATGAAAGAAGTACCTTTTTGTTCACGTTCGTTATTTATTTTCTCTTTTTAAAATATTTCCTATGTAGGTTGTAAAGCAGATTGTCTCAGTCGTATTTTTCCATTTAGCACTTTAGCTGTTGTTTATTTGTTTAGAAAATTATGCACGAAAAGCATCAAAAGATTGAACATCATTTCTCTAAAATAAAAAAAAGTGCCAAGAAATTGTATCCTCATGTTTAGAATTCTATTTTTTAGACGAATTTAATTCATATTTTGACTTTATTAAATTTTACCAAAATATTTATAATAAAGAGTTATTAAGCAACACATTTTTTCGTGTTTGTAAGACCAATTGGTCATACCTCAGTGCGGTAAGTTTGAGATAATTTTTCGACCTATCATATCAATAGTTCTCCTTAAAGGAATAAATTATGATATCAAACACCAGTTAGGCGTTACTCGTATGAAGAACCTCATAATGCAGAGGTGAGAGATTCTAACTTTTGAGATATAGCCTCTTCAAAATTCAGCATAAAATATATGTTATTAGATAACAAATTATAGCTCTATATGAAATTTAATCAAGGCCAGTTTGATATTGTTTTATTTCAAAAGCCACAATTTATTACCAACCAACCAAAGCTTATTCTCATCATGTTAGAAGATGTTGGCTATATGGATTATTTGAAGTTGTAAATTTCTATCTTGAGCCATATCTTCACTGATATTAGTAAGAAAAGCCATTAGTTATTATTTAAAAAAATTATTAGTTATTCAAAAGTTCTTATTCTCTCAATCCACTGAAGTTAGTTTTTTTGTATTTCTCAATTTCATGATTGTCACATGTCAGCTTTTAGTTGCATAAAGAAATATGACGTCTTTAAAAAGTCAAACCGACCAGAAGTTGACACGTGATATTCAGTCGACTGAGAGCTGCAAAAAGCCAACTAGATGAGACTGAGGGAAATTTTTAAAAGTTCGGGAAGTAGTACACTTTTAGTCTCAACTTAAATGAGTAAACTATACATTTAGAGATACCAAACTCATCATGATCCAACTAAGTTAGCAAATTACATAGGATCATCATCTTGTCTGAACTATTGAATTTAACTAAATTGACATAGAAAATGTAAATGAACTAAACTAGGGTAGAAACCCAACTAAAATTTTGGACTATATATTCCAATTCCAATTCCATAAAGGGGAATAAAAAATCACAAAGCATAACAATGATAGACCAACCAATAAATAGCTATAACAACTAAAGCAAAATAACATAAAGCATAGAATTATCGTTAGATATGAAAACTAAATTGAATAAGTAATTATATGATTGATAAAAATACTCATTATGGAAATCATACATAAACAAAACTATCCATCAAACGTTTACAAAAATTGTTAAAAATATATAATTATATATGCAAACATGGAATATAAGATGCTAATATATGAAATAAATATGTACTTCTTAAAATTTGTCCTTAATAACTCTTGCCCACTTTAAAATTTTAAAAAAAATTTTCTTATATCCTTAAATTTGTTTACAATAGCTCTCACTCCTTTGAAAATTTGAAAATTTTTCTCACATTCGTAAACTTGTCATAAAGGCACTTCTAAACTTATGAGTAGTACATTTCGATTTCTGATTGGAAATAAAAAATGACCTACTTTGAAAGTCAAGTAATTAAAACTAACACATTGTGTTTAAGTTGCAAACTGATAATTGTTAAAGGTTAAAAAGATAAATTGGTATATTTTTAAAAGTTTTGGAAAATAAATCACAAGGGGTGAACGGTTACTACAGACAGATTTAATGGTAAGTAGAAGATGGAAAATGGAATGGTAGGCAATGTGAAAAAGGAGCATAACGAGATTATTCCGCAGCCTGCACGTAAAAGAAAACGCAACTCGACAAGAATTACTTTAGCCTTGTAACGCATAAAATGAACAATGACAAAATTTTATGTTGGGTCCCATTTTATTTTTATCATTCTTTGTTATTCTTTGTTTAAACCCAACAGCTCATCTACGCTCCTATGCCCTCACTACTTCCAATACTTTCTATTTTATTTTCCCATTTCTCACCTTCTCTATATACACTCATTTATCTATGAAGTAGCCATTTTATAAGACTGTAAACGAGCGGATCCGAGCCAGGCTTTGGCATGTTCGTGTTCGTTCATTTAATATTTTATCGAATACGAGCCAAGCTTGAGATTAATCAAACCGAGCTCGAGTTGTTCACGAACCTAACTCAAGCCTGATTCAAAGCGAACTTAGTCAAGTTTTTTTCAAGCTTTGTTATGTTTATTTGATTTTTGACTAGCTTAAGTCGAGTTTTGAGCTTTGTTTAAACTTAAGACATGATTTGATCTCACAAGTTAGAGAGAAGGATCCCACCTCTAAACATATTTCTGATTTTTAATTATCACTTCAACCTTACACTATACACATTTATCTATATTTTATTTTAGTTTTGTATCATATAAAAAAATATACGTTTTTTTATTTTAGTATATGTTATTTTTGTATATCTATATTACAGACATAATAAGAAAATAAAATATTAAAACATGCGAGGAGATTTTTAAACTAGTTTTTATTGAGCTAATTCATGAAATTGTTCACGAGCCTTCAAGCCAAGCTATAGTGAATTCATGTTCATTTTTGAGTCGGACTTAAAAATTTGTTCGTGAACTGTTCATTTATTAAATGAACCGAGCCGAGCCTTCATTTTCAGCCCGGGTGGTTATAAGAAAATAGTAAATTAAAAGGTTATTAAAATGATACACAAATTAAGAAAATAAAATAGAAAATTAGAGGAGAGTTGCGACGTGGTCAGGTGGGATGTTGACGTTACCCGGCTTCAGTTACTTGCCTGCTCCTCACCACGATCTTCTATATTCCCTAACGGTCATCCCCAACATTCTCATTGCTATTTGTTCTACTTTTCTCTTCAATTTCATTAACAACTTTAGTTAATATTTTATAACTTATATATTTTTTGTTTTCTCATTTAAACCATCCCGTTGTAAAATAATTTTTTATTTTTAAACTTTCTTGAAAAACAAGTCAAATAGTTTTTAGTTAATTAATATGTATAATGAAAATGTATTGTTCAAAATTATAATATGTAATTGCAGAAAAAAATTTTAGATTAAAAATTTTTGAGATGACAGCTGAGACTACAATCTTAAATGAGTTCTAAATATTTGGTTGCGATGACTAAATATTTTCACGGCCTATTAAACAATTGTGACATATATCCGAGTGATAAAATTTGATTTTTGTGCTATAAAAATTATATAAACTATTCAAAGGTGAATT
>CAOJBJ010178087.1:0-11144 GCA_948291685.1 Euphorbia celastroides
TGTCATGAGATGTTATTTTAATATATAGTGGAGTGGAAGTGGGGCCAACCTAAACGGAGCAGGGAAGGATTGATTCAATTATTACTTAGCTGTCAATTAGAGTAAAACGAAGCCGTTTAAGTCTTGAAATTAAAACAAGAACCTAACTAGGGTGAAAATTAAAGATGTAAGACGGGGATAACCAGAAAAAGTTGCAGACAGAAAAAGATAGGGACGGCGGAAACGCCATGAATCTCGGCGACAACTTGGACAATATTAAAGGCTATGGAGAAATTCCGGCGACGGGGGAGGCGGCCGCCCACCTTCGCCTCCCCCTGGCTCCTCCACTGCTTCGAGGTGTAAATCCGCAAGGTTTGGAAATGAAATTCCAATATAGAAAAATTTACGTAGACATACAAGCTCAAGTTGTTGCAGAGATTTAGAATTTTTTTTATATAATTAGCTATGAGAGAAAAAGAATTGTAAATGACTAATAAGCTACCAAGTCGTCCTAACATAGACAACCTAGAAGCCGCATAGCCTTTTACAATTCTGAAAAAACCCATGCCTTTTTATTAAAAAAGATAAGAAAAAATAACAAGGAGATAGAGTTAGGTGAACCGAAACATTGCTTCGGCCACTTAAATCCTGTAAAACATTCCCTAGACAAAAATCAGGTATTGTATCCCACCAAAAGGTGCCGTCTTGAAGCCGACCATAATTCGCCAACCTGTCAGCAGCCGAGTTCCCCTCTCTGAAAATATGAGAAACCACAAATTGCATTGATTGAATATTCCGAAGACAAGCCACCCAAGCCCCTGCAATACTCCATGGAACATGAAGACTCCGGGTGCGAAAAAGAGTAACTATATATGTTGAGTCACTCTCTAGCGTTGAATGACAGCACGGTGAAGACTACACACATCCAACTTTAATGATTCAAGTACGGGACTTCCACAGAGAATATTGTCTTAACAATTTAATAATTGATTGTAATTTAGTTTTAGCTTATATTACTTTTCATTTTGTTACAATGTCTAATTTATTTTAACTATACCTTATTCTTTTCTTTTTTTGGTTTTCACCACGAGGTGGTTCTAGACCGTACCTAATTTTGATAAGGAGGTGGTTCCCACTACCTCTTTGCTAACTAATTTAGGTTTCAAAATTTTATTGGCCAGGAGATCCTTTTAGATAGCACACAACTCGAAAGGCTGTATCCCAACGTTCCTTTCGAGGCTGATTCATAAATCTACTAAGAACATGAACTGTGTAAGTAATGTTTGGTTTAGAAACTATGAGATAAATTAACTTGCCAGTGAGTCTTCTATATTTTCCAAGGTCATGGAAGGGAGAACTATCCTCTAATAATTTTGTGCCACACTCCATAGGAGTTGCAACGAGAGCAGCCCTAATTAAACCCATCTTTAATAATTTCTAAAGCATATTCCAGTTGGCATACATTGATACCTTTTTAAGACACTGACACTTAAGAAGTATTTTAAGCTACCTAGATTTTTGAGGCAAAATTCATATGAAAAAAAAGCTTTTAGAATCATTGCGGGTAATCAAGATATCATCCACATAGATTAAAAGGGTTTTAAAGCACTTGCCATTTGTTTTGTGAAGAGGGAGGAATCTGCTATGGATTGAACAAAACCAGCTAAAGAAATAGCTTTTGTGAACTTTGCAAACCATTTTCAAGATGCTTGCTTCAAACCATATAAGGATTTGTGAAGGCGACATACTAATTAATGCTCGCCCTATCACCGTGGCCTCGGTGGCACTGGCATGTATAGTACTTCTTCATCCAAAGTCCTATGAAGGAATGTGTTATTGTAATTTGGATGTTGACGAGAATATATATAGTGTATAGTGTTGGCGGGTGAATGACAATGTCAGTGGTATAATTAGAGGTGCCTATATTGGGTGATTTGGAAGAAGAGGCCTAAGTTGGTGAATCAAGGGTAGGTGAGATTAACGAGATTGGGCCAAGTATATAGTTTTGATTTTGGGATTTCAAGTACGTATGCGAATCATGAGAACAGGGAAATATTGTTTCATAAAATTCAACATCACGACTAGTGAAAATTTTGTGGATTTTAAGATCATATGATTTATATGCCTTTCAACCCAGTGGATATCCAGCGAAGATGTATGGAATGGCACGGGAGTCATATGTATGAGATATAGTGACATTAGTAGCATAGGCCAAGCATCCAAAAACATGAAAGTGGGAAAAATATGGAGGTTTTTTTGGAGAAGCTCATACGGAGTTTTATAAGAGAGAAGTGGTGTGGGTAATTTGTTGATAATATAGACAACGGTGAGAGTGCATTCTCCCCACAATTTGGTTGGTAGATTAGTTTGAAATTTTAAGGGTTGAGCAACTTGAAGAATGTGGCAATGTTTGTGTTCTACCACCCGCACTTTGTTGGGGTTGTAAACACAAGAATGCTCAACAATGACACCATTATATTGGAAAAATGTTCAAAGAGATTGAAACTCTAGACCATTATCACTATGAAAGATTTGGATGTGTTGTCTGTATTGATTAATGACATATCTAAAAAAGCATCTCATAATGGTTTGAGTTTCATCTTTTTGCTTCATGAGGAAAATCTATGTAAAACGTGTGAAATCATCGATAATTGTAAGGAACTATTAAGCACCAAATATCACAATGGATAATTTCAAAAGGTTAAATAGGTATCAAAATTACCATGGCCATTGAATTCCAAGAACAAACATTGATTCGTTGATGGATCTTGTGAACCTCCATCTGTCATGCTTCATATGCCTCGTGGGTTCTTGATGCAACGACATGGTCTACTCTTGGATCATCAATACTCTAGAACTTGAAATTGCTGATAACATCATCTATTATAAAACTGCTCATGAGGTTTGGGAAGATTTGTGTGAACACTTCTCGCAACGTAATTTTTGAAACATCGGTACTTTTTATACCTATTGAACCTTTTATGGTCCTCTGCCTTCAGAGGGCCATTTTGACCATGGCCATTGGAATTGTTTGTGTCACCGTTATGAGAAGGTTGGTAATGTTTTTTGAACTTACCTTGGACTGCCATGACAACCACTGATTCATATTATGTTGAGATGATCTGTAATTGCTTCTTAGTTTGAGTGATCGAGGCGTATGATTGAGGAATAGTGGAAAAAGGTTTCTTCAACAAAATTTGACTTCGAATGATAGTGTATATATCATTCAAGCTCTCAAGATATAACATTAATTTTTGTTTTTTATTTGATACTCCTTCGTATGAATCAAAATACATGGTTAGCTCATCCCACAAACCTTTTAGTTTAGTGTAATATGCAGAAATTGATAGTTGCCCTTTTTTTAGAGATGTAATGCTTTGTTGAAGTTCAAAGATACGAGGTGCATTACTGTGAGGGCTCAGGGTTTCGAGATGGATACTTGGATCCGAGTTTTTCCGGTTTAGCGAATATGGCTCGGTGTAAACTTGGGAAAATCCATTTTAAGTGTGATTATTTTCAAATGTATTTAGGGAGTCGCCACTCGAGTTTATCTCGGGAAATTAAAAGATATCATTTTAACCCTCGAAAATGGATAACAATTAGAGATCGGGTTCATCAAAGAGAGTTACTTAATCAGTTTTGATTTTAACTTTTACTCGGTTTTCAAGTTTAAATTTAAAAAGCGTTATCGATCTAATGTTCATTTTATTTACTTTAATCAAAGTCCAAGTTGTTATTTAAGTCATTTTATCAAGCAAACATGCGATTTATATGGTGATTTATCCTAAACATACACCTAATCCGTTTCGGGTTAAAGATCATCAACATAATCATCCAAAACATAAAATAAATGCGGGAAAAGTAAATGTTAGTGGTTAGTTGTTAGTCATTCCACTATATTCGGGTTAGTTTACATATTACATCGTCTATACATTCTGGAATAACAAATAAGTGGAAGTAAAAAATGAATCTAAGGCATTTTTGGGTTCAAATGAACCAAAGAACCAAAGTTCATCTCATTTAGCGTACACAGATTCGGACCAAACCATGTCCCGAAGGACTAAAAGACATTCTAGAGCTAATGGAGCCCTTGCCGAAACCACTGGAGCACGAAAGAGGCCCTGTCGAAACCATCTGGGTTTCTCAGGGGGTGTGCCGAATCGGCACGAGATATGATGGTCTCGGCAAGGCTATGGGGGACTCAGCAGAGTCCCCAGCTCGCGGGTCATCGACCGAAAATCAATGAAAACGGGTTCTGAGACCCGAAAACCGGTAAAAAATAAAAAAAAAAGAGGAGGAAAACCTCCACATTTGAGGGAAATCAAGTAAAATCAAATGGTAAAGGTATTTTCAAGATCTAAAATCAAAAATCATCAAAGAAACCAAAGAAAACCTTTGAAAAAGCCTTAAAAACGAGAGAAAATCGCAAAAACGAAAGGGAAAGAGTCCTCGAAACAGAAAACTTGAAGAACAAAAGTTGCTCGCAATGGTCCAAATACCCTGGATGTTATCATGATGAAACCATATGGAGCTCACCGAAACCACATGGTGGGGGTGGTTTCGGTAAGGCTGCTGGTGGTCACGGCAAGGGCCTCGTTGGTTTAGGCGACGCCCCCAGACCACCCAGATGGTTTAGGAAGCTATACAGAAAGAAATAGGGAGGTTCCAGGAACCCAAAAATGCGAAAAAAATGAAAATACGTGAATAAAAAATGAAAGAACGCCGAAATAGTGAGGTTTAGAGGGTTTTTTACCCAAGTATGATGCTCTTCAAGGTTGATTTCGAGTTGAGGCTGGTTTTTGGAGTGAATTTGGAAGAGTTTTGTTTAGGGTTTCAAAGTTGGGATCCATTTCTCATGGAGAATGGGGGTTTTATAGAGAAATCAATGGTTAAGATGATTTTTAGGGACATTAGGTGGGCTAATCCTAAGGGTGCCACTTGGCATGATCTCTAGGATTTACTTGGCCCTTAAGTATTAATCTTGGCCATTGATTTTTAAAGGGTTGGGCCTTATGGGCTTGGTTTTAAAGAAGCTTCATTTTATGGGCTTTTGGGTTTAGGCTTTTAGTAAAGTCCTAAAAGATTTATGGTAAGTTATAGGAATTTATACCAATTTGGTTAGGTCTTTTTTGGGGATCCAATTTTAATGCTACTTATTATTCTAGGAATTAATTTAGCATTTTTAGGTCTCTAAAGTCTTCCTAATCAATTAAGGCATAATCCCGGGTTAGGGACTTCGGGTCTCGGTATTGGACTTTTTTCTGGATTTTGGCCATTTTTGGACATCGGAAGAGGCTTAAAACAAGACTAAGGTCTCCTAAGGTTTTTTTTGGGGGGGGGGGTGGTTTTGATGGTTTTTGCGGTTATTTTGATGAGAAAAGGTCATTTGGTATGAGTTTGGGCTATTTGGGTGGTTTTCAGGCCATAGAGGATTCGAGCAAAATCAACTTAGGCTCAACCAAACTTCGATTTTCATAGGGAAAACCCTCGAAGGAACGAAGAGACGAATTCATCATTACCTCACGGTCAGGGATGAAGAATCCCATGCTCACAGACTGCCCCTCGCAGATTCATTGTTAACGGTAGGTTAGAGACGAATTCGCGAAGAGAGCCAAGGGATTAGAAGCCATACCTGAGTTTGATGGCTGAGGCATGTTTATTTCTTGATCAAAAATTCTTAGAAAAATAATTCTTTGCCCCTTCGATCAAGAATAAACATGTTGATGACGGCTGAAGATGATGCTTCCTTCACTTCTTCTCGTCGGTATGCTTCCTCTTGCAGAGATGTGATACGATGGGAACTCCCGGATGGGGTTTGTGTCACGTGCAAAGGAATAAATATGATTAGTAAGGGAATAAAGATCAATATAGAAAATTTGGGATGCAAAGATATTCGAGTCCTGTAAAATTGGGAGGTCGAATGGCCCACGGGACATTCGATCCTCAGGTGGGACAAAATTTGAAGGTCGAATGGCCCACAAGACATTCGAGAGATAAAATTTAGAGGTCGAATGGCCAATGGGACATTCAAGAGATAAAATTTGGAAATCAAATGGCCCACGGGACATTCGAGAGATGAAATGTGGAGGTCGAACGGCCCACAGGACATTCGAGAGATAAAATTTAGAGGTCGAATGGCCCCGGGACATTCGAGAGATGAAATTTGGAGGTCGAATGGCACATAGGACATTCGAGAGATAAAATGTAGAGGGCGAATGGCCCACGGGACATTCAAGAGACGAAATTTTGAAGTCGAATGGCCCACAGGACATTTGAGAGATGAAATTTAGAGGTCGAATGGCCCACAGGACATTGAAGAGATAAAATTTGGAGGTCGAATGGCGACGGGACATTCAAGAGATGAAATTTGGAGGTCGAATGGCCCACAGGACATTTGAGAGATGAAATTTGGAGGTCGAATGGCCTATGAGACATTCGAGAGATGAAATTTGGAGGTCGGATGGCCCACGAGACATTCGAGAGATGAAATTTGGAGGCGAATGGCCCACGGGACATTCGAGAGATAAAATTTGGAGGTTGAATGGCCCACAGGACATTCGAGAGATAAAATTTGGAGGTTAAATGGCCCATGGGACATTTGAGAGATAAAATTTGGAGGTTAAATGGCCCACCGGTCATTCAAGAAGTAAAATTTGAAGGTCAAATGGCTCACGGGACATTTGAGAGACAAAATTTGGAGGCCGAATGGCCCACGAGACATTTGAGAGACAAAATTTAGAGGTCGAATGGCCCACGGGACATTCGAGAGACAAAATTTGGAGGTCGAATGGCCCACGAGACATTCGAGCCTCACGAGAGACAAAATTTTATATTTCGACAAAGGCGTGATAACATGACAAGGGAGTCTTGAGTTTTGATAGAGTGTAATAATGTGAGGAGACGGCTTCGACATAGGTGCGATAACGTGACGAGAAGATCATGTGGTTTTGGTAGAGGCTTCAAGGCGTGGCAAGGAGATTTCGGATCTTGACAGAGGCTCGGAGGTGTGATCCTTTTTCCCCTTGTTGATTTCGGGAATGTTCTCCTGTTTTGTAGGCCTGAACTTCATCTTTGACTTTCACAGTTCTATCGATAGGCCTTGTATTTTCCTGCAAAAAATGATTTTCAATAGACAATAAATGCAATGTATATATGAATGCATATTATGCACGGGTGTGATGCCCTTGATGGCACCATTGCCATTGGTTAATTCTTGAGTTGACTGTGGCTGTCTTGTTTGATCAAGTAGGACATGGCTCGTTCTTAGGCAGAGGAGGCAAAGTCATAGATGCAACGATGAGTGAGGGGGAGTCATTATGCTTTCCGTAGTTCTGAGAGGTGTATCACCAATGCAAATGAACGAATTTCCCTTAGTGCATTCACTTAGTCAACTTAGCACGTGAGAGAGTTGCATAATGGCGGTCTGATTCTGGAGGTTGGAGATTCCTGTTCTTCGGGAGATGGGGGATATGGCCACAGACTTGGAAAGCATGACATTTTCAAACTAGTTTCACACAGTCGGTCTGCATAATGGGGCCAGTAGTAACTTTGGCGGAAGATGCGCTCAGTGGGTGCGAGATCATTCATATGTAGCCCACAGACATCAGCGTGCAAGCGCTGCATAACAAGGGTTGTCTAGTCTTTGTCAATGCACTAAGGCTATAGACTTTTACTAGTTTTCTTGTGTAGAACATCACCCTTTAATTGGTACCGAGAGGCTAGGTGCTGAAGAGTGTTTCGATCCGATAGGCTTGTCTTGGGCAAATGTTGTTCAGAGATGAGGAACATCTTAATATTATAATGTTAGGCTTCAGATTCGGTGGGGGCCGTAAAAGCTATCTCTGCATGGTAAAATGGTGTCCGAGTTGTTTGCAACATCAATGGCTTTGCGGGCCGAGCTTGAGGGTCATCCCGGTGAGAGGCTATGGTGGCGAGGGTCTCGACCATTTGGTTTTATTCATGAGGCAAATGTTGGGAAAGACAACTCTAGAACTGAAGGGTAATTTTCTTGACAGTTTCAACATAAAGCTGGAGTGACTCCTCCACAAACTAACATGTCGAAGGCTCCAATATGACTGAGCGCCTCAAGACCGAATAAGCAAACTTTATATTTTGCACCGATGTTAGTAGTCTAGAATTCTATTTTTTTTAGAGGGGAGGATGAGTTCTCTAGCTGGTGTGACTAAGATTACTCCTAATTGTGCCCTATTTTGATTAATAGCTTCGTCGAAGTGCATTATCCAAGTGGGTTTCTCTCCAGTGATCGACCCCAGGTGTTCATCAAGAAGGTCCCGATTGATCTCTCCATCACTCAGTAAAGCTTGACTAGCTAGAAACCTTGTAACCACACGCTCTTTGATGACCTTAGTCGATGTCGAACTTTGATAGAAGGAGGAGCCAATGAGATAACTTGCAAGCCAAAGTGGGTGACTGACATAGATGCTTCATCGGATCGATCTTCGCAACTGCTTGCACTTTATAAGGTTGGAAGTAGTGACGAAGCTTCTCCATAAGCCTTTGGAAACTATGGGTGGTAACGGAAGCTCTGATGTTGGAAGGAACTCATGCTTTCTTAGTATTCACCATAGATCCTTTATTGGTGAGGCTCAATGAAGATAGCTGCACATGGGAGCACAAGGGGATTCAGTAAAGGCCGTGGGTGAACTATTGAAGTCTCGGTAGGGTTTTGCAGTATCATAAATTCCTCGAATACTGTAACTCCATCAATGACTAATCGACACATTTCTGGCCTGAATCTGCACGCCAACCATGGACTTTGACATTTATAATATTTTTACTCTTAACGCTTCTGATGAATTCATATGAAAACACATTCAAAAGTTTAGTAAAAATAACACATTTCGGTAAATGAACTTGAATTGTTTACAAACAGTATGATAACCATTTCTAAAGATCTGTTCTCACGGTTAACTGCACCAGAAGGGTTTTCACAATTAACTCCTTACTGATTTTCTCTCTATGCCATTACTTTTGGTCGAACCGCCCTTTCAGTTTTTCAGTTCGATAGGCTAGACTTTACCCTGACTTTTTCCTAGTCGAACGAAGAAGAGTGTTCAATTAGCGGGCAAGTTTTTTTTACTGCTGGCTATTTAGTTCTTTTAATTTTGGGTCATAGTAGTGCTTTGGATTGAGTATTGCAACAGACGATCTTGTAGCTTCTCACATTGCTTTGGCTCGAAAAAAATCACGGTGGACGAGCTTGGTCGCTTGTCACAGTGCTTTGGCTTGAGGATAGTGGCGAATTAGCTGGTTGCTTCTCATACTGCTTCGGCTTGAGGATAGAAGCGGACTAGCTGGGCTCTTTTCCTACTTCTGAAAATTTTTCTATGGCTTTGGTGGTGAACTGTTCTCTTTGTTTCTACCAAATAGTACTTTACCTCATGATCAACTAGCTTCTCACTCAGATAGTATGATGCGTGTTTTGACTTATCTTCAAGATACCATATCAAGGGCTTTCCTAAGGTTAGGGGGGTTTTAGAATTGGTGAATTGACAAGATAAGCCTTTATCTTGTCGAAAGCTATTTAGCACTATGAATACTCGATTTTTCGGCTCAAAAAGTTCAGTCGAAGTACACAACGCAGCTCTGGTAAAAGTCTCTAGAAGCATGCCAATATACCACTCAAAACGTCCGCAACGGAACAAGGATCACAGAGCTGAGTTCGGATTAATTTTCGGAGGTCCAAAACTCCCGAAAATCATGAAAAACGTGAAAAATTGCACCGAAAGAGTGTTTTCAGTCAGCCTTCCACGCACCAGAAGGGACGCACGTCCACCGGCCCATGGTGTACGTGCGCCACCAGCACACGTGTGCCGGCCACAGACGCGCGTGCGCCATCGGCGAACGCGCGTCGGGAGACCGATTTCTGCCCACTTTTTCGATCCTCGAGCCTATAAATTGGCCCCTCAGCCTCAGTATTCCGGACCCCGACTATTCGGAGCACTAGGCTCTTCTCTCTCTAAGTCCTTATTCGATCCTTTCGAAGCTTTCTGTCTGTCGACTTGAGTCTTTAATTTTGTATTGCATTTGAATTGCTGCCCGATTAAATATTAACTTAAACTAAAGTTTAATTGAATTAATCTGGATTTGAGGAGCGGTTCCAAGGCGAATGAGGTATAACTCTCTTCTCCCTTTTCTCTGCATATCATTCATCTCCGGTCTAAAATGACCATTCTCATTAACATCACCTAAAGCGGTCAATTAAGGAAACCTTAAATTGGAGCTAGGTAATCAATCAACCTTTCGACATAAAGCCACTCAACACTGAATTAAACCATAAAATGAATTTAGGTAAATTCACAATTAATCAACTTTTGACATAGGGTCACTTCACTTTAACTAAACCCTAAAATGAATTTAGGTGCACAATCACTGCATTAAAGCCTTCAAAAGAAGCATTCAGACTTAAAGTCTATAAACTAGGTTGGTAAAATAAACCCAACACATGCATGCATAAAGCATCCTTTACCTTTCAATAGGCATTTTCCCGAACTACATTGACTTTGATTTCCCTATTCAATATGGGATATGTAGGCCAATCTGTAATTAATTACGGGTTCCAAGTCAAATAACTAAAAAACACCTTTCACCTGCATTTCATATAGTCCAACACACAAATCATGACATGTTCCCTGAACCCATCTCTGGTTTACTTTTTAGGGTTTTCTTAATTGACCTGTAATAATTTAATTAAGTGGTGACTCCACAACAGCAGGCTTCACTAGAGGCCTAAATTGGTACAAAACCAGTGGACGTGCTCACAGTCTGGCGACTCCGCTGGGGACTCCTTGTCTCAAGTGGAACACTATTGTTTTTTGTTTTAGACTAACAAGTTTTGTAGGTTACCTTGGCTTAAACCAAATATCTCCTCTTTGATGATATTTTTGTTTGGAATACACTTAAATAAAATGGATTAAAATAAATTTAATTGGGGATTGTTTGCATAAGATGAGAATCTTTTTCTCATCCGGGAATCTTTTTCCCTTGAAAAGCATAAAAAAAAGATTTTCAAATGAATTTCTTCTCTCTCTGTCTCAAAGTTCTGAGTCTGGATAACAAGTAGCGCTTGACCGGCAAGTCTCTTTGATTATGTCGGCGGACAGCGAAAGTGTCCTCCCTGTTACCGCAAACCAATCCAATCTTTT
>CAOJBJ010178450.1:0-10669 GCA_948291685.1 Euphorbia celastroides
CATTGTAGTTACATGATGACCCAGTCAATCGTACTAAATTTGATAAGTATCTGAATATAAACTTCTAGTTTATATTTAAATTGGTCTCATTACATGTCTATGACACATAGACGTTTCTTAATGTTTTTACTCGCAATACCAACACAATATTCCTTTCTTGGAATATCTTTCAATCCTTTATCAATTTCAACGAGAATTTTGTAGAAATAATACATTATTTATAATAACATTTGTAAATTAATATTGACTCTTCTAGGCCATTCAATTATTTGTTTGTCCCCTTCACTTATAATTGGTTCTTCCGTAGTATAAAAAAACTTTTGTACCATAATAATAACTCTTCTAGACAATTTCACATTTCCCCTTGGTACATCATTACTGACTCTTCCAGAGCACTAGAATTATACATTTCCCCTTGATACATCATTACTTGCTCTTCCAGAGCACTCATATTGTTTACAATCATCACCACGATAACATTTTTTCACTCATTTTCAGAGTATAATACAATTTTGGCTATTAAATATCTCAAAAAAAATTTTATTTCTTTGACGTCAATCACATGAATATATTCATTTCCTTGATATTTTCCACTTCTAGTGGTTACTTTAAACATCAATTAGATTTTTCACTTCTAGTGAATATTATTATCATCAACTTGGTTTCCACTGTTAGTGATCATCAATTTTTCACTATAGTGAAAATTATCCATCAATTGAAAATTTTCATTTTGAATGAATCAATTCAAATTTTTCACTTCAAATGAAAAATATTCACCAATTCAAATTTTTCACTTCGGGTGAAAATTATCTATCAATCGTATTTTTTCACATCGAGTGAAAATGTTCAAATAATTTAATTTTCCACTTCTAGTGATAACCAAATCCCTAATATAACCTTTTTTTTTACCTCTAGCAAAATTATTGATTTTCACTTTGTTCCATTGTGCCACTTCGGGTGGAGATTATTCATAATCTTTTTGTTTCCACTTCAGGTGGACGCTATTCATAAATTTAATGTTTCACTTTAGGGAAAATTATTCATGAGTTTAGATTCCACTTCGTGTGAAAATTGTTCACCTATTCATATTTCACTTCATGTGAAATTATTCATCATCTTGTGTCCCGCTGCAGGGAGAAATTGTTCATCAATATATAATCTATTTTGGGATTTCATTAATTTATAGTCCACTTCAGGTAGAAATTGTTCATCTTTTTATATTTCACTTCGGGTGGAAAGTATTTGCTAATTCATAATCCACTTCGGGTGGAAAATTTTCATCGATTTAAAAATTCACTTTTGGATGGAAATTGCTAGCAAGTTCTTATAGATTTCAAATTGTACAATATTTTTCTTTGCAACTCTTAGAAAAAAGATCTTCAGGATCTTCAATAGTCAACTATTAGACTTTTATTATTTCTTAAATTCTTACAACTCACAATATTGTTTGAAATTTCAATATAGTGTATCAAACAACACAAAAGAAAACAATAGATTTTACCAAATTTCTTCATAAACTCACGTGACAGATTGCAAGTCATTGTTGAACAAGTACATTATTATCTTATGCATAAATTCTACAAACAAAATCAAAAGAGTTCAGAAGAAATATATACATCAAAATAATAATGATAATAACAATATCGCATAAATAGAGGCTTAAAAGAAAAATTCCCTTATGTTCTTGTTCTTTTCTTTTCCATCATATAAAATGGATCATTTCTTGTCACCATTAATCCAAAAGAGCGAATGCGTGCTGATAACGTGTTGTAATAATATAAACCAACAAGAATATAACAAATATGGAGAGCAAATGAGTATCTTTTATTGATATCAATATAAGATGAAGAACAAAATGCCTTAATTTATAGACGCATAGAATAGAATGAAAAGACATAAGTTACATGAGTTATTAGAGCACTAATAGTCATACAGTAAATAATATATTTATAAAAAATTTATAACAAACTACAAGTTTTTCTTGCCTTTCGGATCATTTTATCCACAACATTGCAAGATCCTTGTAACGAACTATTAGACCACCTATATATATGTCTTAGGTCAAATTGAGGAAGTAGCCAGAAAAGGCATCCAAAACATCCCGGGGCAACCCGATCCTCACATCAATACCCTTTGAGTCGTTCGGGTTTTGCATTAAGTACACAACATCTGGGATAGGCGACACAAGAGAAGACACATAGTCTGCATGACCGAGGAAACCGACCTTGTGAAAGGGCATTTTCGTCCAGTCAGAAACCATTGTCAGCTCACTCATGGGAGGAAGGGTGTCTCGTGGTTGTCCATTGAGTGCTTCCATGTATGCATAGACATAATCCACATTTACCGAATTCTAGGCTTGCTTTATTTTCTCTATTATAAATTCAGGCGTTCCTTCTTCCAAGTTCGACTGCTAGTAACGAGACAGACGCAAGGACATAAGCGTTACCGGTGAAACCGAAAGGCAAGGGAGGAACCATTTTGTTCCTTATGTCCATAGAAAATTGAAGGCACGCCATTGTTTCCTTCTTCAACCCTAAAGCCTTGACCTTGGCCTGCTTTCATAGTCAATTAATAGTAAAAAATTAAGCATCACTTTGTTTAACATATGATATCAAAATAGAAGTGAAAACATATTAGTTATGTCTTAAAATAACCAAAACTAAATTCAAACGCTTTTCACTATGACGTGTCGATTTTAGGCTGAAAAGTAAATTGAGAACTAAATTGAAAAACAACATTTAAATCGAGCAATCAAAATTCAAAAACAAAAAATAACTCATCATCGCAATTTTCTTAGAACCTGATGTACCGTCCACTAAAACTTTATAAATAGTATTTTACATAGAAAAAGTTTTATTCACCTATATTATAAATATATCGATACAAATAAAAAATATATTTCTATTACTGACCCTATAGAACAACTGAATTAATTCATTAATACCATTGGTACTAGTACGAGTAGTTTTGATAGTTTGATCTTTGACACGGCTATATAGTAACGTTATTTAACATTTTTATGAACGATATTACGAGTCAAATTTGAGTTACTACAGTTAATTCAAATGAATAACTAATTCAATAAAACAAAATTAATTTAATAAATCAACAAGTATAATAACTATATTACCTTCCAAAGGTGAGATGTGACAACTTCAAAGGATGAACATGAAAAATCACCTCTTCCGTGGCTTAATATTTTCTTCTTCAAATTCTCTATAATCTCACCACTTAGATGAAAAGTTTTAAAAACCAATGGATTTTCAAAGTTATTTTTTTGCCTAAGATTTGGATTAATTGGTACAAATGTTCAATTGCAAGAACCCTAATTTTGACTTTTTGGAGGCGAATTTTGACCAGAAGTTGATCTCTTTCAATAACTGGTTTTTGAAATTTGAGTGAAGTTGGTATTTTTGTGTAGAATTTTTGAAGTATTTGAAGACCAAGCTTGAAGGAAATTGAAGGCAGATGGTCCATCAAATAGTGAATGGCTTGTTCCTATTCCTATTGAATACCCTCCACATCCAAATTTTGTTACCTAAAAAATAATATATAAATTTGTTAGACTCGAGTTCGGTTTGAGCTCGCAGAAAGCATATTTACCGGAAGAAAGTATAGGAGAACAATTTTGAGCTCGCAGAAATAACATTAAATGAGTCTATATTAAACTAAAGTTTTTTTTTAATAATGTTCACCAAAAAAAAGTTTTTCCTTAGTGATCACCAGTATTATTAAAACCGGACCGGACCGGCCGGTTCAACCGGGTAAACTGGGAATCAGACCAGGATCCATTGACAAGATTCAACGGTATGCAGATATACCGCTTGTAGCCGAAAAATGCCGGTAAATTACCGGAAAACCGTGAACCGGCGAGAACCCGATATCGTCCCTTCAAAAGTGCATTGGGTTTCCTTAACCCTTACAGAAATTATTTTCACAGACATTTGAGGAATTAAGACATTTTACCCTTCTTTTTTTTTTTAGTTTTCACCACGAGGTGTCCTGGACGGGTCCCAATTGTGGGCGGCACCTTTAAACCATGTCCACATCCAGACTAATTCCTGATCGTCAATTTGTGGGTTCCTCAAAGGTAGAATGACTGGCCTCAAGATTTAATGTTGCTCCATATACATTTCCAGGCATCGAACCTTGATTTATGCTTAAAGATTTTACCCTTCCTTTTTGCATCTTGAAATCTTGCTATTCCCTAATTCACAAAAGAAATCAATATCGATTACCGCAAGAATAGAAAATTAAGGGGGGGGAAAATAAAACTAAGGAAAATGAGAGAAATTGCAAAGAAAAGAGATGAAAGAAAGATGGGCGGCGGATGCACTGAAGAAGAGAAAGTAGGGTTAGTCAACTTACATAGGCTTTTTACTGAAATGTTTTTCAGTTGGGTTGAGGAAATAAGCCCAATTTAGATGGGCTTTCAAAGTAAATATTGCCATATACAATACTTGTAAATTAATATATGACATAAATATATTTTTACTTCTATATAAATTAATTATATTTAAATATTATTTTTTTTATAAAAATTAGTAATCCGGTATAACCACTGGTATACCAATTTAAACTGGTTTTACCATGTACTATTCACTTGACTGGTTTAGTGTTTGATATGGTTTTAATAACATTGGTGATCACACGTGTTGTAGAACCAGTTGACTTGAAAGCTTATAATATGATAGGTTAAGACCGATAATAATTTTGTAGTTATTTCTAACGATACCACATGTAAGTAAATGCTTATTGACTTAAAGCAGATTTAACATAAATCTACTTTGTCATGTGTTGAAAATTTATTCAATGACACTGCCGAGCTTCATATCTTTAATTTCTTTGATAACATGATATCAAATCTGTTTATATAAAAAGTTTACATATTTTCATAGGAGCATAAAAGTAGATATGATACAATTAATTTGTATTTTCGTATTAGGTTTAAGTAACATTTTTAAGTAAAAGTATTTACGTATAAAGACTATTGTTCGATCTTATCGACACTCAAGTCTCAATTGATTTATGTTATATGATCAAATTCATAGAAATTTTTTGCAGCTATTAAAAGTTCTAAACTGGTATATGAGACTCCAAAATACGAAAGTACTCTATTGACGGGTGTCAAAACCGTCAAAAATAATTCCGGTTACTCCTAGTTTGTAGTAATCGAGTAAGTCGGGTCGAATCCACAGAGAATTGACAACTAATCCTATTTCAATTCAACAATCAAGAACAAGAATAAAACAAAACAAGTAAAAACGGGGGGTTTGAAGATTGTTGGTATAAAACTAATTAAAGCAAGAAAGTAAAGAACTAGAAATCAATGATAAAATAACCTTTCAGTGATCGATCACAGACAAAAGAATAATCTTACTTTCAATCAATTGGTTCGACTATCACAATCAATATCTTTTTCAAAATTAGATAAAAGACACCCAGCATGTAATTAATCCCTTAACTCTAAGATAACCTATACATAGCATACAGATTCAATCCCAAAATTAGCTTTAAGTTCTTAAGATCCAATTCCTACTGAGATAATTCACCCATCATGAAAATAGCTCAATAGACTCAACTACAATCACGAATCCCAACAATTCGTTTGTTACTACAAATCAATCAAGAAAACACCAGCGAGTTCATTAACTGAATAATGGTATATCAAACAGGTAAAACTCCAAGACGCGCAACTTGAAACCCTAACCTAATCAATAATAAAATCAAACTTGATTGCAAATTGAGAATTGAAGTAAAGAATCAAATAATAACAAGTCTCACAATTCGAACATAACCATTGAAAATAATTCCACCAAAAGAGAAAGAGTTTAGCTACTCATAATTGAAGTAAACAAAAGTGAAATTATCATTGAAAACATAAAGAGAAGAAGGAGAAGAAGTGCAGAATTTTCCAGCCCCAACAGCTAGAGAAGACGTGCTCCCTTTCCCCCCAAAGTCACATTCTGTTCCTATTTTCTAGATGAAAATCTAACTAAGCTAAATTCTATTTATAATTATTTATAATAGGAAGTCTAACCTAAAAATAACTTTCCAAATCCTAAACTAAAAAGGATAGAAATAAATAGGAAAAATCTAATAAAATATAAACAATAAAAATATTTAATTGGTTGACTAGAAATCTCGGCTTGACTTGAAACGTCCAAAACCCGAACAATGGATGACGTGTTGAGAAATTCCCGAAATAGCCTTGAAGTTCCAACAAATACTCAACTCGCCCAAATAACTCCAAAAGTTATCCAAAATAGCTCCACATGCTTCAAAGTCCGAATTCATATTCATCAACACCTAATGTGCAAAATAACCCGAAATTAGTAGCATCCAATCCAAAACACAAATAAAACATAAATCTAAACTATACATAAATACGCACTCATCAGTATTTAAAAAATAAAATTTTACCGCTAATAAAAAAACTTTATACTTGCAGTTCTAATCGCAAAACATTGCGGAATGAAATTAACCCGTTTGATTTAGCATTTCAAGAAATTTGGTTGTGCTACAGTGTTGATTATTATCAAATTGCTGGAGTAACATTATTAAAATCATATAGTTCTCGTCTACTATATTACGCTTTAATTATAAAAAAATATTAAAGAAAACACCGCTAATTTTTAGTACACCTTCGACTCGACCTTTTAAATCTTAGATACTATTATATAAGTTAGATAAAATAATTATATAAATAATAATTAACTAAATTATATTTATATATTGACATTTTTTAATTTTATTTACACCCAATACCCCTATATAAACCTCACTCTCTCAATGGATTTCATTAATTCATTCTTTCAACCCAGTAAACAAAATTCATCTCCACTTCAAACTGCACCAGTCGACCTTCACCGACTCCGCCTCCTCTTCCTCCATCTTCATCGCCGGCTTCTTCCCCATCTCCATCTCCATCACACAATTTCTTCCCCTTTGTTGTCGTCAATTTGCTCACTGCTAGCTATCTAATTTCGATCCGATCCGATCTCTTCTTTAACTTGTTCTTCAATTTGCTCCTCTTTTTCTTCAATTCTATTTTTGTTTAATTTTCTTCTTCGACTTCGATTCCGATCATACAAATCAATTTCGATCCGATCCGATCTCATACAATGTGATTTTCTCTGCCACCAGTAGCTTCTTCGTTGCCTTCCTCCTCTTCTCCATCTCCTCTTGTTCTTCAATTCGGTTTTAATTTCGAATATGTTGTCAAGGTTTGTCTCCTCCTCTTATTTGCCATTGATGTTCTTTCTCTTCTTCTTTTCAACCATTGAATTGTGGTGTTGAAATCAATTTTATGATTTTAGATTCTCGTTTGGCTTGATTATTTGTGATGAAGATGAACAAGAATATTTAAGATGAACTAGGGGGAATACAGAGCTGATATTTGCAGATAGGGGTGAGCAAATTCGGTTCAACCGGACCGGACCGAATCGCTTCAATCAAATTACTGAATGTGATATAATTTTACGAAGTATCGAGTTGTAATTATAAACTGATTATAAAAACCAACTAGAATTAGGTATGATCCGAATTTTATTATTATTTTTGTTCGATTTGGTAAAACTTATAATGAAATTCAGATCTTTGGTTGAACCAATTCGGATCTAGTTGAACCGAATTTGCTCACCCTATTTGCAGATGAAGATGATGGAGCTCAAAGATGCATAGAAGGTGTTTGATAAAATGTCTTTTAGTACGTAAGAGATATGTATTGCATATGTGTTGCATATGTGTGGCATATGCACTGTTATGCAAAAACTATGTAATCTGTTCGGAATTTTGTGTTAGTTTAGCTTGTTTGTTATTTTTGTAATAAGTTTGTTTGGCTAGTCATTTTGCATTTTTTAACAAACTTTTTTGATTAGTAAGTTGCCCTTTAATCTTTAACCCTCCAACTTTTTTGTTTGATATGGTATACCAAATCTTAACAAATGGCTCTCATAAAATTTGATATTTGAAACCAAAACAAGTTATAGATTTATTCGAAATATTTGTGGACGAATAAGAAAGAAAGCACATGCCGACAACACTGTGTTGAGACATAATCTGTGTAGTTCACCACTATGGATTCTGTCCATTTTCTTTTTGCTTTTTGTCTTCGTTTATGATTCCCTTTGGAAGTCTCTTTCTATGGTATTTCGTTGGATTGAATAAGATTGCTGTTATAAACCTATCAATTAGTTTATACGGATAAGTATGGTATAGTGTCATCTCAAATTGTGTTGGATGAATGATACGGAACATAATCATATTTATTTTAATGATGTTTTAATTTTTAAGCCTCAAATCCCTGTGTCTTTTATTCAAAATTAGCAAAATAAAGCATACAAATACTAAAATTGAAACTTAATTGTCATTCTAAACTTTTCGATTATACCATTAAGGAAGAATTTGAGTCTTTTAAAGTTGTATCAATAATAAAAAAATTTTGCAAAACCGAAACTAATTTCGACGCCAAATAAAATTTAAGTAATTCTTGTTAAAATTCAAAACCCTTTTTTGAAATACAAAAAACTGACTTTATAGTTCACAACAAACTGAACTTTAAAGAGTTATGGTCTTTGTACTTCATTTTTACTGATTTTTGTTGTTATTGTGATGGTGTTTTTTTCGCTTTCTTTTCTTTAACAGAGTTAGACAATATCTAGTGAAACACAAAGATTGTATTGTGTAATATATGGTTTCTAAATATCAATTAGTCTTTGATTAAATGATATGTTTATATGTTTGAATGAGGATAAACAGAGATCAAACCTTGACTCCTTCAAAATCTTAATTCTTAAGAAAATACAGTTTCTAAATAGTTAGACGTGAATGTGGTGTATACAATGGAGGTGGTCGAAAAGAGTCATTAACCGCCTTTGTCTTCAATAACTGTGGTTATAATGTTATCTTAGTAGAGTAAAAAAATATTGGGAATAATTGAACACAAAGAGGAAAAGAGTTGAGAAGACCTAGAAATGAAGTGATGCCACATAAGGGGAAACATAATGAGGGGTCCATTTTAGAATGTGGGATCAATGCACCATATATCTTGTATTGTCTTGTCACTCCATTCCCATCTTATCTATACATACATGTTCATCTAACTTTTTTTTCATTTATAAGAATGCCACGTTAACAACTCTCAATAACAAGTAAAATAAAATTTCGTGTTACATGACATCGAGGTGGGAGTGAGTATAGTCAGGTCTTGTACAAATTCCATATTAGAGAAAAAGTTATGAAATTTATTTTGAATATTTTATCAAATCCTTGAAAAGGAAAAATTATGAAATTTTGTATATGCTACTGACTAAGTGCTTCACTCTACGGGTGAAAAGTAGAAGAAAAACGATAATAATGGTATAAAATTTTTTCATCTCGTTTAATGACTAGTACTATAACATGCCATGTATATTTTGTAGCTTTTAGTATATGCTAACACTATAATATCTCTCGAACTTGATCAACAAAAATTCATTTATTAGTGTTGTTGATCTGACATACTATTGTAGTACAAGAGCAACACACTACAAACATTAAAATTTTAACGATTGTTTTTCGATTTTCCTTTTGGACTGAATCTCAAGAGTAGTCTTTTTAAGATTACTTTGCTCGAATTCAGAATATCGTGAACTCATTAAAAGATAGTCTAGATTAGTCTCCTTTGCATAATTTCCAAGTTTTCTTAAACTGTGAGACTTTGGTAAACATCTATGTATAACCTCAAAAGGTACTTTAAGGGATTAAGGTTGTTTCATCAATATAACTTATAAGAAACCTGTAGTGACCCGAATTGGGGCTAGATTAAATGCATCCTTAACATGTTGATAAGTGTATGAATTAGTATGCTCTAGATGTGTTTTGAATGATGCATGAATGTTGATTGAAGTTTTGGAGTGAAAAGGGTTGAAATCGGGTGAGAAAAGTGAGTTTTGAGCGAAGTGAAGCGTGAGGGGGCAGACCAGTGCACGACGTGCACTTGGTGAAGTTGGGAGGCAGGAGAGTGCACGTTCACGTGCACAAGAGTGCACGGCGTGCGCATGGCCGAAAATGGGTTTGGTCAGTTTTGTGTTTTGAAGCAAACTCGAGGGTAATTCGGTCTTTAGCCAAGTCAAGCATATCATTAAGTGAGGTGGCTGATTAAAAGAGGATTGGAGAGGCTTAATTCATCATTTCATCTTCTTCTTCTCAAAAATCTCGTTCTTCTTCTCTTTGGGAGAAAAATCCCCTAAACCGAAAATTCATCGTTTTCTTCGGTTTCTTCGTGAGAGCTTGATCTTTGGCGACCGAAATTGCCTAGAGTGACTTCAATTCGTTGAAAGGGAGCTTGGGTGAGGTGTATTGGAGGGCTTAAAGGTTGCGTGAATAGTGACCCGAGCCAAGGTTAGTGGTTTTCTTGTTTTGATTTCGGTATAAGAAGATGGGAAAGGGTATAGTGGGTGTGAATTGTGTGTTAGAAAGCCATTTTGTGTAAAGCCTTTATGGATTGAGTTTCTTGAATTGTAGAGCCGGGAAACTTGAGTAGAGGCAAGGGCAAAGGCGTGGAAGGTAGCTCGAGGGAGCGTATTTGAGGTTAGTGTACATTTGTATACGTTTGTATACAAACCGTTTTACCCGAATTGTGAGATGCCATGTTTTACTAAAATGATCATATCTTGAGTTTTAGAAC
>CAOJBJ010178573.1:0-11082 GCA_948291685.1 Euphorbia celastroides
CGTGCTTTTCAGAGTGAAAGGTTTATATGCTGATGAATGCGTGCACTGATGTATCAGTGTCGTTGAGTATTCAGTGGGTTAGTTTAAAAGCAATGTAAGAAAATATCACCAGCGAGATTTATCCTAGTTCAGCAGCCTGTGCCTACTCCAGTCCCCGGATACCCTCTCCGAGCTTTAATCCACTAGTGTCTCCTTATCGGCGGAGAAGCCTTCTTACAGAGTTTTCCAGAGAACAAGTGCCCTCCTCTTTCTCCTATTCTCTAACCCAACTGTTGGATACCCTTTCCAACAGTTCACTCAGTTTTACAAGAAAAATTTTGATTTCCTTCTCACAGAGTGTGAAAGGAATTTACAATAGAATGTAATTACAAGTTGTTGCTACTGAATTTCTCGAATGTAAGAGCTTTGTGAGACTTAGATGGAAATTTTTCTTTGCGATGATATTCGAGCAGAGTTTCGACTTGCAAAATTTCTTTTCCACATGTTTCTTCATCTTTGATTCTCCTTTTATATCCAGTAGAAATATTACTGTTGTTTTCAGACCGTTTAGAAATTTTCTAACTGAAAGTTAGAGAATTCTGCCCGTTGCTCACAATAATAATTTTTCATTGGAGGCTTTTCATTCTTGGAGACTTACCTGCTGCAAATTCTGAATTTTTGAAGCTTTGACCTTGTGTTGTTGAATTTTGATTGGTGTAGCAGTTTCCAAGGTCCCTTTTTGCCGGAATTAGGTCTGCCGCAATTTCTGGATGTCAGATGCGACATTTCGTGTTTTGCTTTATGCCTCTCACTTTTCCAGAATCCATTAAATGCGTGATTGTCGCTTCCTCAGACCATATTAAATGCGATGTACTTCTTGTCGGAACTTGACAGCTGGACATAGGACAAACTAACTTTTTGCATTATCGCCTATGTCACTATCAGCGGCATTTCCTCTCAGTGAGCTTCTCCCAAATGCTTTACTGTGTGACTTTCTTTGCTGAGAATGACTTCCAGCCTGAGCAAAGATAAGTGATTCTTTCGGCAAAGAAGCAAGGAAGCAATGGAAAGAAGATGGTTCTTTTCATAAATCCGTAGAAAAATGTTCATACAAGCCTAATGATCTAAAAAAAATGGCTACACAGAGTCGAAAAAGCTACGCTACTGGAAGAACCTGTCGTCGCCAGGAAATGGGGGATGAGCGAAATTCTCGAACGGGAGACCTGATTGATAGGCGAATCACATCCCCTCTAGCTGAGTGGATAAGTCCTGAATTCGATCTTGAAACACATTGCATTGCATTTAGCATATTGCGTATATATATAACTGATTGCAGGTAAAAAGAACTTACCGCCATGGTGTGATTGCTCGAAGTTCACTGGCTAATGGCCGAGTGCAGCATCCCTTCATCCCTCCTACTATCCTCCACAAGAACCTGAATCAAACCAAGTGATCAGAAAATGTCAAAAATCGGAAATGAATTGAAGATAGTGATTGATAATGCTTACATGGGTAGTGTTCTCTGGCTTGAACCCATCTTGAAAGGCGCAGTGGTTGCCAATGTCGGATGATATGGGAGGAGGTCACTCTCATAAACCATGACAGGGATCGGACCACTGCCATAGTCCCGATGTCCCTCCACAATTGTCTGAGGTGGTGGAGCTGCACCGGAAGAAGCCCCTCCTCTCCTCTTTCGACTCCGCTTGTCTTGTAAGTTAAAGTCAGAAAAAAGAAAATGAAATGAAAGGTAAAAAAAGAGCCTTTATCAAGATACCGGACTAGAAGACTCGCCTCCATCGGCACCACCGGCACCGCCCTGGTCATCTAGACTGCTGGCGTTGTCCTGATAATCTTGATCATCATCATCATTTCCGTCGCCACCAGCATCATCACCTCTCTTCTTGAACTTGTCAAACGGGTTTTTCAGTAGGAAACCCAAGTAGAGCCGATGTGCAGAAATGGTCATATGAGGCATAGTGAGTCGAGAGCTCGACTCTCGGATGAGTCAAGCTAAGAAGACCTGCAACAGCTGAATCTAGAGCAAGCTGCACCTCGAAGCCATCCATCATCAACAGGGCAAGATCGTCGTTGGCCAAATAGGGCCAGAACACCCAACGAGGAATAGCTGGAGGAAGGACCTGAAAACCATCGGAATTGACCCTCAAACACTCCTCGAGATACGACTCGATGGACCGAGTGCTGCTCATCAGAAGGAGACGATCAACAAAGGGCAATGCTGCTCGCATCTCGCCGCTCCAAGCATCAACTGGACCCCGTGGGTTATCCAAGATCTATTGAAAATTATTGGATAAGTTGAAGTCGTTTGAAGAAACTGAAATATAGTGCAAAAGTAACGAATGAAGACATACCTTGTCCCGGGTGATTGTCCAAAACTGTCGAAGTAGTGGAGATGTCTGATGGACTCTCACTTCCGGTAGTAGAAGGGATAGCATGGGAACCGAGTCTTTCCGAATCTCTCCCTCGTCCCTGGAGTGGAAATGATCCTCTTCTCAATGAACCAGATCTGTGAGAAATAAGAAAAGTCAGAAAATGAAGAAAGCGAATGAAAAGCTAATTCAAAAGGATGAAAAGTTACCTCCACCAATGTCTGGCAGCCCTGGAAGTACGGATTCTACAACCGGGCTACAACATCTAGAGCGAAGTAGGTTTGTGCCAAGATCGCTTTACCCCAGGCAAAGTCGTTGCAACAATCAAGATCAATCAAGTGGGGGAGCAGAATCATATTGAGCTGAGACGATCCAGTTAGAAAGAACAGCAAAGTCATGGCATACAGCATAAACACTCGAGCCTCCACCCGTGGACCAGCTGCACCATGATGTTTAATCCAAAATTTCATCAACTTGTCCACCGAGTTGTTCTGAGTGTTGTACCCAATAAGCCTCATCACTACTGCTGAGTCCTTCGTAACATAGAACCCGCAGTTGAAGTCAATGACAATCCCGTCAAAACAAAACCCGAGAATCGCGCAAACATCGACTGGAGTGATGGTATACTCTCCACAGGGAAAATGGAAAGTATGAGTGGTGTCAGTTCATCGGCTGAAAAGCTCACCGATGCAAGAATAGCGAATCCGAGGATACCCACGTCTCTGGGTATAGTCCTAGAACTGTATGAATCGCCCGAGAAAGGTCTCATCGACAATGACCTTCGCGTCGACACTAAGCTTGTTGTACCACTTGTGCAGCTCCTGGATGTTCCTAGTCTTATGCTTCCGAATCTGGTAAATTAAATTTATATTCAGCAATATATATTGACAATGCAGTTTTATGAAATTGGTTTCAAAAATAAAATGAACTTTCAAAACTATTCCATAGAATCCTATAACTTTTCCTAAAAGTTATATCTTTCTATAGGTTTTCTATACCCAAAATAATGGTAAATTGAACTAAGATTTTCTAGACAGTTTTTCACTAAATTTCAAATTTTCTAGCCTAGTGATTACTCAAATGATTGTTCCAAATGTTATTTCCTAAGTTTTCATTCAAATGCTATTTTCCTAAAAATTGCGTTTTGGAAGCCATTTTCTTAGAAAGGCTATTTTCCTCAAGATGGCCTAAGTGTTCAATCTAAATTTTCCTAGGGTTTCAATCCTAAAAATTTTCTAAAAATGCATTGAAATATAAATTGTTAAGGAAAATTGGACTTACTGGCTTCCAAGCGAGATGTCTTTGCGGGTCAAGTGCCTTTTGGATATAGTGACCCGGCGCGACGTTGTAGTATGACCTGTTCCGGGGCATACTGAAGCGCCTCTCAATGGGCTGAAAAGGGATCGCGATCATCTCCCCGTTGTCAAGCACCTGAATGATCTCATGGTCGGAGGGCAGACTCTCGATCCGGAAATTGTCGAGTTTTAGCCACATGGAAGTGACTAAAAATTAGAGCAAAAAACTAAAAGTTGAAGAAAAAGCCATCGGGAATCGGAAATTGGAGCAAGAGAATGCAAGAAAATAATGAGAGAAAAGAAGAATGAAGAATTGATGGAGAAAAAGGAGCCTCTCGAGCAAATATATAGAGGCGTCAATCTGGCCAATCGGCCTGATTGCACCCCGGAAGTTACCGTTGCGCACTGAAGTTCCCGTTGCATGCAACGGTCAAATTTTCAGCCAATCAGGTAAAAGTTCTATCTAGCCGATCGGCCAGATTGCACGATGCAGTAAATTTTCGTTAATTGCATTGTATTCTGAAAAATTGCTTTCCCGGGACATCCTCGATGCCCGAATTTTTCATCGTTGCATGAAAAAATGTTTTTCAAAATTGGGTGGACCAAAATTTTTAAAAATTAAAATTTACAGATTTTACTGATGCATAACCCAGTCGGTGCACTTTTCAAGTTCGAATCACAAATTGTTCAACTCATAGCTTCACTGGAAAATTGTCAAAAACCCGAGTATGGATCCATGATGGACCAACTCTATTGAATGTCACAACTTGATCCCCAGCAGGTCAGGTTATTGCACATTTCCCCCAGGAAACAAATGTTTTATTCCCTAGTGGATACTGAAATGTATTTCCCCATCGGAAAAATTTTCAAACACACGGATCCATAGCGGACCATCTAATGCACAATCCCCAGCGGATTTCTAATGATTGTTTTTTGAAATTGTTTTCAAAGCTATTTTGTGCCACAGCCAGACCGTCCTCACTGGTCGCGCATCATAATTTTTGATTGTCATCCAACAAAAGTTCTGTGCGCAAGGGGCAAACTGTGAGCACGGTCCACCCAGCTCGATGATGAATACTTAACCTGAATATAGGTATGGGCAAAATCCCGACGAAGCCGGAAGAAGACCGATCGTGCACTCGAGAACTTCGAAGCTTCGACTACATAATGATTCACTCCCGAAGCTTAAACATCGAAATGTCTAGAGCCCTGACTCCGTAATGTCCTCAAAAACCCCGGAGCCCTGACTTCTTAATGTCCAGAATCCCTGATTCCTAATAATCCTGGAGCCCTGACTCTGCAATGTCCAACTGGAATTCCTGAAAATTTCAATAATGTCCAAAATCCCGGAATCCCCGATTCCGAAACGATCCTAGAGTCCTGACTCTGTAATGTTCGAACCTTGGAATTCCCAAAAAGTCCAAGAAATACCATGGAGTTCCCAAAAATTCCAGAAATGTCTGAAACCTTGATTCCACCCAAATGTTTCAAAGCCTTGATTCCGAAAAACCGGAAATTGCTCAAAAACCGTAAACCTAAAAAATCTCGAAAAATCTGAAAAGCGGCCTAAAAATCTCCCGAAAGAGTTTTTACCGAAAAAAGTCAAAGTTGCTGTGCAAATGATGGCTAGTTGACCCTCTAGATCAGTGCCACGTGTCACCTTCTAGAAGTCGTGATCTGGCCGATCGGCCATATTGCACCTAGTTTAGGAATAGGTGTGATCTAGCCGATTGGCTGGATACACCTATGGTTTTAACTAGTCGATCGGCTACATTGACACCCCGAGATGCCTATAAAAGGCCTCCTCTTCCATTCCTTCCAACACACCTCAACCTCCTCAAAAACACCTCTCAAGTTCAAAAACTTCTCGATACTTGACAAAAACCTTCTTAAGCCTCCTTTAGCCTTCCCTAAGCTTTCTAAGCCATTCCAAAGCCATTCTAGGCATTCCCGATCGAGTCTTTCCCCCAGAAAACCGATCCCGAAGCTGTCGACAGACCCCGATCTCTGGGCATCGACTGACTTCACTCCAAGCCCCGCACCTCGGGCAAACCACTATTAGGATAGTCGAGGTTCTAGTTCTAGCCTCCCCTATACCATTTCCTCCCAAAACTCTGCCGAAATTCCCAGAGCTTTCAAAATCCTATACCCTTGTATAGCTTCCTATAGCTTGGGGTTGTCTTCCAATCCTTCGATCCTAGTCGAAGTACTGTCCGAGAAAAGAGTCAATCTTGCTCAAATATCACCAAAATCCAACCCGGAGTTCTGCCGAAGTTCTTCCAACTGTCACAACAATCGGTCCCAAACCGGCCTAAAGGAGAAACCCGACCTGAAAGAAAGGTAACCTGAGTTTTCTTGGCTATCAAGCCCAACTTTACTGCATTGATTGATTGCATCATATCGCATGTGTTCGAGATAATGGTTTTCTTGTTGTGAACATACACAAGAACATACTGTAAGCCTATACCCTACACTGTTTAAATTATGCAAGGTATATAAAGCAAGTATGTAATAAAATATACCCTAGGTATACACACTAATGTGAGTCATTCTATAGGATATCATTGTTAATGTTGGATCGATGTCATTAGTAAACTTTTTTAGCGAACCCATTTCTCTGTAATTTCTTAGTTGTGAGCTGAACCAGGTGGCGACTCCAAAACTGTATTTATGAAAACAATACGCTATTAAGCGATGGGTTTTCCGATCCATTTTTAAATCAAATGTTTTGGCATATCATGGCCACCCCAATGTCGTTTTGATGCGAGATACGAGGGATTTAGACCTCGATATCTATGCCCCTTGGCTCGATTTTGACGCAACATCTCCCTCCCGCTGCGAGCATGTGCCGTGACAGGCGACCCCTGTCCGTCCTCCAGGTCCGTGGTAGAAAATCCTTTTCAAACTTTCTCTCGCCCACTCCAGTAATTGGCGACTCCCAAGAGCTGGCAGGCCGGCGGAAAAGAGAGAAGGGGAGGAGAAGGTTCGCCCGCTCACACACCACCGTACCCGTCATCGTCCTTTGCTTTTTCTGGCGTCGTCGTCTTTCTGCTTTTTCCGTCGTTGTTGTCCTCTGATTTTTCCGCCGCTGCCAAATCTGGTTATTCCACCAATCTCGTCGTTTTCAACCAAAATCCGAAGCCCCGCCGCCGAGTACTGTGCTTTTTCTTGTTTTTTTCTGTTTTTGGTCGTCTAATCTTTTCCGGCGAGTTTTTGGTTATGTTTTCTCGCTGGAACTCCTATGAAATGAACAGATCAGTTCGGGAGTGGCGAAATCCGGTGAAAGAGATGGGGTGACAGCCAGATCTGGCTGAGGATTTAGTTTTCGCCGGGGATCGGCAACGGGATAGCCAGATCTGGTGGAGGTTTGGTTTTCGCCAGAATCGGCGTCGGGAGGGGAAAAAATGATGAAACAAGCGGCGGGGTGGTTGAACGGCGGTGCTCGGCAGATCTGGCATTTTTTACTTTGTTTTTTTATTTTCAGTTTTGGTTGCCTGGTTTTTGTACTTTCCCGGTGAGATCAGGGCATCGCCGGGTTAAACGACGAGATCTAGGCGGCGGCGATCTCGGCAGCGGAGTCCGGCGATATTCCGGCGAGATGTGAACAGTATACCAGTATACTAACCAAAAGTATACCAGTATACTAATCTTGGAATCGTCGAAAAAAACGTCGACGGTGGATCTGGCAGCGGAGACGACGGTCTGGCGAGTTTCTGGCCATATTTGAAAAATGGAACTTAGTATACCAACCACAGTATACTGTTGATAGTATAATAAAAAGAAAAGATAAAAAATAAATACAAGTAACAAAAGGATAAAAGTAAAAAAGGAAGGATAAAAAAAGATAAAAATACACATAAAAAAAGGATAAAAACAAATGCAAGTGGTAAAAATAGGACACCCACAACAATTACCGAAGTTCCTAGAAAATACAAGTAGGCCTGTTAACTGGGTGGGCTACCCGCCTAGCCCATCAAAGCCGTCTGAAAATCGAGGTTTGGACATGAATTTTTGTGGAAAGCTCAGTCCGGTCCTGGTTCTGTTTAAGCCACGTTTTTGTAGGATCGGACTTGGTCATGCATTCTTGAGTCCTTTAAATCTGACCGAGCCCTGTTATATATAGCCAAATGCATTCGGACCTCTTTGAACTTATTCATTTTTTTGTCTGGCCTCCCTCAACTTTCAAAAATTTCTCTTGCCCCCTGACCTTTCTAAAAGTTTCTCTCGCCCCTTTAAAAACTTTCAAAAGATTCTTTCACCCCCTTAGGTGCCACGTGCCGACTTCTGACTGGTTTGACTTTTTAAACATGACATCCAATCAAAAGTTGACATGTGATAGCTGAGAAGATGAGAGAAACTTTTAAAAGTTTTTAAAGAGGGTGAGAGAAAGTTTTAGAAAGTTCAAGGGAACGAGATAAACTTTTAAAAGTTAAGAGGGGTCGAACAAAAAAATTGACAAGTTAAAGAGGGTCCCAACGCATTAAGCCATTTTATATATTATATTTAAGATTTTGTGAAGGATTAATTGAAATTTTTATCTAATATTATTATTAATTTCTAATATATATTAACAATAATATATAAATTTCATTAATTCACAAACTCTCTGTTTTTTCTTAATAATAATCAAGTTAAAGTTTTTAATTTTTTTAAATTAGTATTTAATTCATTACTTGATTATAGGAATTACAAAAAATCGACGGATTAAATTGGACGGGTCTGAACAAAACATTCCAGTCTTGGCCCCAGCCTTGTATATTTATAGGAAGGGCCAAGGTGGGCTTGGGTAACATCAATTTTATAAAAGCCCTGTAAAGCCCGGCCCTAGCCCTTAAAAGCCCGCCCAGTTAATAGGTCTAATGGTTATGTGAGAGCGACCCGTATTAAGCATCACATTATTGTTATTCAGGTTTTTATGAATATTTTGATTCAATTGCTCTAGAATTAGAACAATAATTTAATGTGTACCTCTACGGTGTTTCATCAAATATTAGGAAGTCTAGAATCTGATTTTCGTAAGTTATGTTGTACAAAGTTTTATATTTTACTTGCATGCTTGAATTGATCTCTATAATAGATTTATAAATTGTCTCTATTGTATGTATATCACTACATCATTTCACATTCATATTTCAAAAACCTATTTTATCTTATTTTATTTTTGTTCATTCTTTCAGCATGATTTTTATTAATCATTCCTTCCCTGTAGGATGAATATCTTTTAAAACTACATTGTAACTGTATAATTACCGTTATCATCATTTTCTAAATTGATAATCGGCGTTGACAACACCAGTTCATTTTGAAAATTTGTTATTATAAGTTAGAAAAGTGGCGAACAAGTTTTTGGCGCTGTTGTCGAGGAAAGCAATTGAGTTTTTACAAATCTAGAAGAGAATATTCATGTTCATGTTTTTAATTTTATTTTTAGATATAATTTGTTAACATAGTTTTTTTTGCATATTTATTGAGTTTTCTTTCTAGCGTGTGGTGTCAAGTATGCATAGTTCCAGAGGAAATTTGGTAACCTCTAAACAAAAAGCGGATGCGTTGGTAGGAGAGGAAGAATGAGAAAAAGAAGATTAAGAGACAGGATGACAGAGGATTTCTAATCAACCTACGAGTAATCAACCTCAGCTAATGCTTATGAATTATGTTATTCCCACTTTAAATGGAAACAATCAAGGAATCTTCAAGCTTACAATTGAATAAGTTTTAAATCAAGCCAACATTACTTCAAATGATAAGTATCAATGTGCAATATCATACATACTCAATGAAAACCCAAATGCTCATATTGCAAATGTTCTTGAAATTTGTGAAACCTTCAAAATGCCTATTGTTCTTGATGAAGTTGTTAAACTTCGTTTATTTCTGTTTACTTTGAGGGATAAAGCGAAATGGTTAAACTCTTTACGCCCAATTCGATCAACATTTGGAATAAATTGGCACAAATATTTTTGACCAATACTACCGGTTCAATAAAGAATTCACTTCTTTTACATGAAAGAATAGTAAATTTTTTTATGAAGCTTGAAAGTGTTATAAGATACTTCAAAAAGGTTACATCAATTGTAAAATGGTGATTGTGACCTTTATATTAATAAGGGAAAATTATACTGGTGGGAATAAGATTGAAATTAATTACATTTATAATATCTTCCTCTAATTAATGTTTGTCTTTATCACTTTTAACTTTCCTATTACACTCAACATGTTCCTCTCCTCCAAATCCATCGTTCTTCATCTCTGTTGCTTCCTCTTGGTTTTTTCAATTCTTAACTCTTTGTTCCTTCATCTCCATGTTTATGTCTTCACTCTCATCGGAGGCGATGTCGACTTCTCCTCCTCCTTCTCCCCTTGTTTTTGCCTTCACTCTCGCCGGAGCTTCCAGATCTCACCGCCCCTGGAAAACCTCCACCGGATCTGAACTCGCTGAAGCTCGCCGCCGGAAACGACCTCACCGCCACTAGATCTGAGCCCGCCAAAGCTCGCCGCCAGAGACCTCCTCGCCGCCATCAAATGTGTTCATGTTTCATTTTTTATTTTTTCCATCGATTTGTGTTATATCTGGTCTTATATCTTGGATATAACGCGTTATATTCAAGATATATCCCGGAATATGGTGTTATATTCTGGATATATCCAGGATATATCGTGTTAATTGAAACTTTTAGAACGTGCTGAGTGTAATTAAGTTAACTGCTTGGTCGGTGGATGAGATGGTTTTACTAGGCTGAGTGTTTGACCGAAATGCATGTTTCATATTGATTAGGTCATGTAAGTTATCCTATTAATAATGGATAAAGCCCGCATACCTTCATGCCAAATATTGATAAACACAATTACACTAACAAAAGTGAAGTTACTGTATAACTCATAATTTCAAGGAGAGAAGTTTTAAAGAACAATCATACCGATCAACGTTCAAAACAATGTTAAAAATACTTTACTCTGCATATTAAGTATTATCTAGTAGTTAGCTACCCCATTTCTTTTAAGCTTTCATATTTGCGCAAAATAATAGCAAGGTCTTGGTCTTCTTTGCCTGATCCAGTCCATGTTCACGAACTAAATAACTAACCCATAAAATAAACACAATGACAGGCATCCTATGATAATTATGAGCACAAACAAAGCCTGTAATTGGAGAACACAGATGCATTGATACTGCCTCATTCACATCAACAGAGATGTCCGAATACCATTACACAAATTGTACAGTCAAGCTCGTGAAATGCACCTTTTTCTGTTTTGTTTTTTCTTTTGGCAATATCCGAACATTATTTCTCCAAAACAAAGGAAAATTACTCGTCTCCTATATTAGGTATTACAATAACAATCAGAATTCCTCAGTAGTTCAATAGGCTATGAGAAACTTCTCATTCATTTGGAGCTGCTTCCTCAGATGGAGCACCTCC
>CAOJBJ010178584.1:0-10844 GCA_948291685.1 Euphorbia celastroides
GATTGATTAGACTTAGGGAAGACATGTAAATAATTAATGCATTCTACTGTAACGTTTTCTATAAAATATGGACATGTCTGTAAATAAACTCGAATTTGAATAGGTTTTAGAAATCCAATTGATCTGGAATTTTTATCATAACTTCCTAACATGCAAATAAATTCGTGGTTAAAATTTAAGGTCAATCTGAGTTTGTTTAGTATTTTTCTTAATTAGGTTTTTAAATGACTGTAAATCTGCCAATTTTATAAATAAATGTTTTTTAATGTTTGGTAATAAATAAATTGTTTATTGTTTTGTAAAATAGGTAAAACTTGTAAAATCACCATTTTAGTGAATTCTAATTTGTAAATAAATCCTTCTTTGAGTTAATTAGGAAGACTTGAATTAGTTTGGATCTTAAGGTTAACTAGAAAAGTTGACATGTAAATTAAATTGGAAGTTAAAAGTTTTGTAAATAGGAAATAAAATGAGTTCTTTTTAGGAATAAGATGTAAATAATTTCTAATTGACTTATGAATAATTGAGTTAACTTGTAAAGTCCATTTTAAGCTTCCTTAGGATTTAGGATTTATTTTTAGACTAATTTGTATATATGCAATAACATGTATATTGATACTTTATTATACCTTTGGTATATTATTGCATTAGATGAATTTAAGATTGCTTGAGCATGAGAACAAGAGATAAATTGAGCCAAAATGTAGGATTACGGCTTTAGGAATCAAATCAACGAACTATTTTGGGTTTTCCTTGTCACAAATTTGGTGGAAATAGTAAGCAAGTTATCCGAACCTAGATCTCTGGAAAAAGTGTTGTTGGGTCTTTTAAGGAGGGTTTGACGGCACGAATTTAATTCCCGGTAGAGCTAAATAGGGTGGCGACTCCAACACTTTGCGTTAGAATTATGTTTGAGGCTGTCTTTTTTAATCAGATGATTTTCAACAATGGTTTTTATTATAAAACTGTTCCCCAGCTGTCCCTTCGATCAACTCATGCCCCTCGATAGTCGGAATAATGTCAGAATGTCAGAAAGATCGGTTTCCACCCAAAACGTCACTCGCTCACAGTGGTGACTCCGTTGGGGATTGACTTTTACTTGTTTTCAAAATGTTTTCTAAATCTTTGAGCCTTTGATAATTGTTGAAGTGAGTTCCACCCTTGACAAGGTAGTTATTTGATTTGATTCCTTTGCCTCTTATAAATTGTTCATACATTTTCTGCTTCTCATCTCTTTCTGTGAGAATCCTGAAATTAACCCCGACTTTGCACCGGTTGGATCCCCCTTCTACGGCTGATTTAGGCATGGGGTTCAATCGAGCGGATCACCCACAACAAGTAGCTTGTTGTTGGGAACCAAAAACCTTTTAGGAAACCCCAATTGAGACCTAACCTTCATGTAGTCAACTTAGCAACTTCCCCTAGGATTACCAAAACGCTTGCATAAATTTACTTGCATAAGAGTGCCCTCGCTAGTCGAGGAGAACCCACCTTAGGAAAGAGACTCACCACGTGTAGATATAAGGGTGTAAGGGAGTGCATTCTATGTGCGTGTGCTAACTTGTTTATTCTTTGTGCAACTTTTGTTTGTGTTGTGCTAACCTTGTGTTTTGTGTGTTGTTATAATACATCTCATTCATATGTCATTAACCCCTTCTTGCAGTCATATTGTATATTGCATTAAATCTTGGCCAAATAATGAGTGTAACGAGCCCATGGAATGTATAAAAAAAACATAAATCCTATAGGAGCTTTTAGACGTCAATATACCTAGTCTAGAAAGTCTTATACCATGTTGTATGTTATGTTAATTCTCTTGTTTTTCCTGTTTTGTAGGAGAAAAGATGATGTAATCACTGAACACAACCACTTTCCTCTTCAAGCAATACCTTAGACTGTTGCTGGATGAGCATTGGAGAAAGCTAGAACCATTTTGGCTAGAAAACATGAATACCTACTCTTCATTTGCATGTGAGTGGTCCTTTTTGACAGCAGCTGAAGGATTCTAGAATCAGTGGGATCATGTATTCCGCTTCACAAGCTAGTAACTATGTCCCATACTGGAAGAATTCAGTGCCATCTTGGGTACTCCTTTGGACATGAATACAAAGATCATTGCTCCTCTCCCCAGGGCAAATCACCGCCACCCATCGCTGAAATGGTTGGAACTCTCACCAACCCAAGAGAAGGAGATGATATCAAAGGATCCCTTATATCCTGGGATCAGACTTGACAAAGCCCTCGACATTTTTGACCGGATTGACTCCCGAAGATAGGGCTTGGATCCCACTGATGGTGCTGATGCTGTTCGGCTGCTTCCTATGCATATCTGGATCCTCTCTAGCAAGCTACTCCCTGCTTTCCATGATGCCCCGACTCCACCCGAGCACCACACCTATGGTTGTGATCCTGGCTGAGATGATAGCGAATCTCAATGACTTGCGGATGGGAAAGAGCCTACAATATAAGGGAAGTCCTATGTTGCTACAAATATGGTTGATGGAGAAGCTTAAGCTTATCTTGCCACCTCAAGGAGTACATAAGTACCAACCAAGCGCCTTTTGGTGACTGGCTCTGCGGCCAGGCATACCTTTCCATTAAGACTTTCATGACTGGTATTTTTGGATGGAGGAATTAGCTGATCAAGACAACCAGTGGGTGAACCCATGGTGGAAGATAAGAAATATCATCTCAAGGTTGGGGGATGATGGAGTCTTCATTTGCAGCCTCACTTGTTTTGTGATTTACTTCCCAGAGAGGCTTCAACGATAGCTAGGATATAAGCAGTGGATCCCGAGTTGTGAGCCCCTCTCATTCGATGAGATCCATTTCCTTCACCGGTCTGTTGGAGGATATCTAAGAAACTGGAGGCGCCACAGACAATATTGTATTATGGGGATATGACATCCTTGGATAGTCAAACCAGTGATATATACAAGGAGTGGATTAAGGAATGCGACTCATATGTGCCACCGACAGTCTAGTCTAGTGTAGATTTCCTTTTATTTTTTTCAATTATGTTAAACTTGAGTTGAATAAATGTTTGCTTGAGCAATGAAATATAATTGTCTTTTGATTGATTGTCTTAATACGTTCTATGGACTTGTAAAACACTTAAAACTTTGATAATCTCTCGGACTTGGCCAAGTTCTAAAAAAAATCAAAGCATCAAACATCATAAAGCAAACATGCACTTCATTCTAACACAAATGTTGCCACACATAGCCCCAAAGAAGACTCAAAGTGTCAGGATCCACTTCTGGCAATGTTTGGGAACTAGACTCATAAGACTTTCACAAGCACAAGTGGCATCCGAGCCGCGAAATCAACACCCAACAAGAAGTTCAAGTAACGAAGAAAGTCACTCCGAAGCAATGTCTGGGAACGAAGGAAACTCTAGCACTGTCACTATGAATGCTCTTGTCAACACTATGAAGAACCTGCTTTTCTCTGAAGAATACATCGACACCCTCAGGGAGAAACTCACTTTGCAACAGGGAACTCCTAATGATGATAGCAAATTGGATCAAACTCTCAAAGAAAAATATGGAGATCTGGAGGCCTTACTACCAAGGCTTCGCCAAATGATGAATATCAGCAACATCAAATGAACATCCCCTAGTGCACTTAGAGAAAGGACGACAGAACCACTTCCCCCTGGTTTCGTTTTGCCTCATATCACTACATATACTAGAAATGGGCCACTAGAGATGCATATTGAGAGCTATGTACGCATCATGACCTGCTTAGGTCTCTTTGAAGGCCATATCATGGACCCCTTCCCTACTACCCAAAGGGGAGCGGCCTATAAGTGGTATATGAAGCTCTCTAAAGCTACCCGCTATTTTTGGGACAAGATCACGGAAGCCTTCATTCGACAGTATGCCTACAACACTCAAGTTCAGACAACCCTCACCGATCTGGAACAAATCAAACAAATACCCAATGAATCCTTTGAGAGCTAATATTAGATATGGATGGATGTGCAAGCCCTGGTTGATAAGGCACCCAAAATGAAGGCTCTCGTGGTAAAATTGATTGATGGAAGCAGTCCTCAATATAAGGACAAGATGAAGTTTCAAAAATTCCATTCCTTCACTGAAGTGGTTGACTTTGCTAAAAGAGTACCAAAATATAATGAGGAGGAGAAATTTCAACCTACTGATCAAAAGGGCTCTCGATCCTTTTCCTTATACAAAGGGAATTCATCCAAATCTAATGCACCACCACCCAAGACAACAGCCCCGGTAAAACAGGTCGAATTTGTAGCTGCTACACAAGCTGCTCCTCCACCGACATCCCAAAACATTTCCCCTTGGGCTGAATTGTTATCTAGGTTGTTCATTAAATGTCGAATGATCAAGGTGTTGGACCGTGTAAGACCCTTCACTCATCCGGCTCTAGAAGACCGGGGCAACTTCTGTTCTAACCAATGGGTGCCACACCCTACTTAAGGAAAATAAGCGATTGATCGCTGAAGGAAAGATTGAGGAGCCCGACAAGAAGAAAAGCACCCAAAGCAATCCTCTTCCAAACTCCTCCATCAACATGGTGAAATCGGGGTTGTCATCCAACTTTGTGTTTGAACAGATCATCAAGGATAACCCTTCAGTGAAGGTCGTCACCCTGCAAGATGTTTCTCAATCTGTCAAGAAGATTAATTTGAAGGATGTGGAACTTGGTGAAGATTTTTATGAATTTGCCTAGGACTCTATCACATAAAAAGAAAAGAAGCAAGTATCCAACATCACTCAAAGTGGTCGATTTTATCAACCGGTTCAGTTCCAAAGGGGAAGCACTTTCGAGACTACAACGACAACAACCACCCTTGAGCTAATTGGTGGGAAAGAAAAGGCAATTATTGAACAGCTGAAAGCCACCAACACCAAGATGAGCATCGTGGAACTTCTAGTTGAATCCAAGGAACACAGGGCCGTTGTTGTAAGGAAGCTAATAGAAATTGATGCTCCTACATCGGCTTCTCCTAAGGAAGTCTGTATGATAATTGGTGAAGGAAGTTTTGATAAGAATGAGTCTCTCAAGATAGCATTCTCCAATAATGACTTGCCACCCAAGGGGAGAAAACACAACAAGGCCTTATACCTGAAAGCTGAAATCATGGACCGAATCATGCCATGTGTAATGGTAGATGATGGCTCCACCCTCAATGTGTGCCCATTAAAGATTCTACCCACCTTGGGCCTCGATGAAGAAGCTCTTAAGAGGTCCAACACTATTTGAGCATATGATGATTCTAAGCGTAGTTTCTTGGGAACATTTAAGGCCAAAGTGAAAATTGGCAAGGTTCAATCCAATGTTGAATTCACTATTATAGATATACATGTGACTTTCTCCTTACTATTAGGAGGACCCTGGTTTCACTCTTTGGTAGGAGTGCCTTCCACTTTGCACCAAAAGATCGGAATTCCATATGGGGGGAAGGTAATTACATTAGAGGCTGATCAAGAATCAGTTATGGCGGCACTTAGAGCTGCTGGGCCTACCATGATCAGGTTTCAAGTAGCAACAGCTAACACCGTTACATTTCCTGCCTAGATAGGGAAATATATGGCCAAGCAAGGGTTTTGTATAGGAGATGGACTCAAAAGATAAAAGCAGGGGCCGCCCACATTGAAATGGGACAAAGCATCAAGTATGGCATCGGGTATGACACTAAGCCAGCTAGGGAAGACAAAGCAATAAACACCATGTACTACTTTGTGAAGCCAAATAAACCTGATTTCCTCATTACTCAAGAGCCAATGCATATAGGCACGAAGATCGTCCATGGATTTGAAATTTTTGCTGATGTTTACATGGTTCTGAAGGATGACGTGAGCAAAATCGACATGACTCTTAAGGAAAGTGTTGGTCCAATTGAGCTTGCCATCAAAACCATTGTCCGTGGTATGGAATTACTAATGTAAGCAGGATGGAAGAAAAATCCAGAGACACCTTCACCAGAGACTGACATTGTGGAAATGGCTGTAGCTACATTGACTGATTTTCTAAAAGAAAGGAAAGTTGAAGAAGATACCAAGGTTGAAGCAGAAGCTGCCAAAGAAGCCTGTGGAGGATGAGAATGAAAATGATTATGTAATTTCAATTTCTTTTATTTTTGACAATGACTTTACTGGCAATAAGCCATCTGCAATAAATTCGTCTTTTGCTTACTTGTGCGATATTCACCCTGATGGATCTGTGCATGCATTAAAACATTCATTCAACATCTTTAGCATACATGATAACTCTATACATAAGATTAATCTCAGAACAGATGATAATCCTAAAACAATATTCATTTCTAATGATTTAACTCGTGAGTAAAGGAGAGAGATAATAAAAACACCTAAAGGGGTTCGCTTGGTCCTATGAAGACATGTCCGGGGTCGATAGAGAAATCGCTGGACACCGCATCTCTACAAAGCCAGAATGCAAGCCTGTTAAGTAGAGGCTCCGACGACTCAGACCAGAATGGGCAAAACATTTCAAAGAAGAGTTAGCCGAGAAAATTGAAGCCAAATTCTTAGAAGTGGTCGAATATCATGAATGGTTAGCTAATGTAGTATTAGTGGCCAAGAAGGATGGGAGATTATGAGCTTGTGTGGACTATCAGGATCTCAACAAAGCATCCCCAAAGGATGACTTCCCCTTGCCCACATAGACGTACTTGTTGACAGTGAAGCTAGAGCAGCCATGTATTCTTTCATTGACGGTTTCTCGGGGTACAATCAAATTCTTTTGAACATCAAAGATAAGGTGAAAATGGCCTTCATCACATAATGGGCGATGTGCTGTTACAGGGTAATGCTGTTTGGTTTGAAGAACACTGTGGCAACCTACCAGAGAGATGCCACAACATTATTGCATGAAATGATACATATGCAGGTTGAAGTTTATGTTGATGACATGCTAGTGAAGTCCGAAACTCAGGAAAAGCACTCAAAAATTTTGGACAGATTCCTTGCATGAATTGAGAAGTACAACCTACGACTTAATCCAAAGAAGTGCGTGTTTGGGGTCACCTCAGGAAAACTACTAGGGCACATTGTGGGCCAAAGGGGGATAGAAATGGATCCCGATAAAATCAAAGCCATTTGAGACATGCCAGCTCCAAGAACTGAGAAGTAGGTTTGATCATTACTGGGTTCACTTCAAAATGTTAGCAGATTCATATCTCGACTAGCCACCATATGCGAGCCGATCTTCAAATTGCTTAAGAAGGATCAACTAATAGAGTGGAATGACCAATGTTAAATAGCATTCGACTGTATAAAAGCCTACTTGGTCAATCCTCCTATATGAAGCCTCCTATCCTTGGAAAGCCCCTCATCCTATATTTGGCCATTGAAGAAAGCTCAATTGGCACCATGCTAGTACAAGAACAAGATGACAAGAAGGAGCATGCCATCTACTATTTGAGGAAAAAGCTTTTAGACTATGAAACTCGATACTCGATAGTAGAAATGACATGTGCTGCGATGGTTTCGCTCACAAAGAAGTAAAGGCACTCCTTTCAGTCGTATTAAATTCAAGCAGTTGCAAAAGTAGACCCAATGAAGTACTTGTATGAAGCACCCGCGCTAGCTGGAAAACTATCCCGGTGGTTGCTCTTGCTTTCCGAATTTGACATTGAATATGTGACCAAGAAGGTAATAAAGGGGAGGGTTGTAGCCGAATTCCTAGCTAACCAACCATCGGAGTCAGACTATGTGGAGAATCTTGAGTTTCTAGACGAATAGTTGTCAGTGATAGAAGTAGAATCGCAGATATGGACAATGCATTTTGACAGAGCAGTGAACAAACAAGGAGATGGTCTTGGTGAAATCATTGTCACACCGAATGGAGAAATCATCCCGCTATCCAAGAGGCTAGAATTTGAAGTCACCAACAATGGCGCCGAATACAAAGCTTCGATATTTAGCCGCGAAACATTATCTACACTGGGGGCACATGAAATCCTGGTCATTGGTGATTCAGCTCTAGTCATCCAAGAAATCATCGGAGATTGGGAAATCAAAGAAGAATCATTACGACCTTATGCAGAGATGATATGGTAGAAGATCAGGGGCTTCAGAAAATGTGAATTCAGACATGTCCCTAAAGATGACAACTAAATGGCTGACGCTCTAGCTACACTACCGTCCTCATGGGAAGAACCTCAAGAACACGCCATTCGCCCTTTAATAATTCAAATAGCTCAAAAACTAGTATTTGAAGCTTCAAGGATAGCCACAATTGTTGCAGAAAAACAACCTTGGTACACTGACATTCAGAAATTCCTGCAGCAAGGGGAATATTCTGAAGGGTCATCTATATCTGACAGAACTTTTGTACGGTGCTTAGCAGCAAAATTTCGACTATTCGAGTAATGGGTTGCTTCTGAAATACTTAACGGAAGAAGAAGAAGCTAAGGTCATGGATGATATTCACAAGGGATCTTGTGGCCCACACATGAATGGCGCTGCATTGGCTAAAAAGATTTTAAGGTAAGTATATTTTTGGCTCACACTATAGGCAGATTGCATCGCCAAGATCAGAAAATGCCACGAATGCCAAGTTTATGCTGACCTCACCCATCTCCCGCTTAGAGAACTTCATGCAATGGCTACTCCTTGGCCATTCTCGGCATGGGGGATAGATATTATCAATGAGATTTGGCCGACAACGTCTAATGGACATTGATTCATTGTGGTGGCAATTGATTACTTCTCTAAATGGGTTGAAGCCAAATCCTTCTCCAATATCACTGCCAAGAAGATGGCCAAGTTCGTAGAGAAGCATATCTTTACCTGATTTTGCATCCCACGTGATATAGTGTCCGACAACGGGGTTCAATTCCATGGAGAAACTACACAACTGTTTAAAAAAATATAAAGTGGAACATCACAAGTCATCCCCATATAGACCACAGGGTAATGGAGCAGTAGAAGCGGCAAACAATTCCATGAAGAAAATACTATCCAAAACGACGGCCTATTACAAGGATTGGGTAGAGAAATTACCTTATGCAGTATGGGGATACAACACAAGCCTCAGGGCTCCTACTAATCAGACCCCCTTTTCGCTTGTTTATGGCATCGAGGCAGTTCTTCCGATCCAAACAGAATTAAGATCCTTGTGGGTAGCCCTTCAAGCTAAGCTTGAAGAAGAAGAATGGGTTAGGGATCGTTATGAACATCTAGCATTGATCTATGAAAAGCATCTTAGAGCTTTGGTGAATGTACCAATGATGAATGCCATGGGCATACAATCAACGAGTCAATACTGGCAAGAAACAACTGCAGGAAAGGGATTTGGTCCTCAAGTAGCCAAATCCTACACATGTCGACCCTAGGGGGAAATTCAAGTGAAATTGGGAAGCACCATTTGTAATCAAGAAAATCTTCAGTCGAGGGGTAGTCAAGATTGCAGATATGGATGGAAATTAGTTTTCCAGCCCCATCAACCAAGATCGCCTCAAATATTATTGCGTGTAAAAAAAAGAGCTAGGTAGGTCGAAAACCGCAAGGCAGCCAAGGCAAAATTAAGAGCAATTGAGAGTGCTAAGTAGAAAACCTATTCATAGGTTGATTAGCAGCATAAGTTAAAACATGAAGAATACTTTTTGTTCTGAAATTAATCAATAAAGTATCATGATTTCTATGATGTGAATGTGTGTTTTATGTTGCCTTTTCTATGAAATATTGAAAATCGTTGCAAGCAACAGATACATGTAAAAAAATCTAGATGGGTGATAAGATGGTAAGACACATTCATGCAAAAGTTAGGACAAAGGCTTGCTGAGGTAAAAACCTGAAAGGGCCCTCAGGCAAAAATTAAGGCCAGCCCGATGTTCTGAAAACCCAAGGAGGCAGACATGTAAATTTCTGGCAAACATTCAGCATAGAAAAGTAGCACCACTACAAGTTCAGAAAAGACAGAAAGAAGCACGGAACATCCTACAAGCCATACCACAAATTCAGAAAAGATGGCAAGTAGAACATATCATCCTACAAGTCACGCTACAAGTGGCATAGATCATCCTATGAGTTACATCATAAGTTCCTAGATAGTTCTGTGAATACTCGATTTTTTTTATCAAAAAGTCAGTCGAAGTACACAACGCAGCTCTGATAAATGTCTCTAGAAGCATGCCAATGAACCACTCAAAACGTCCGCAACGGAACAAGGATCGCAGAACTGATCTCGGATTTATTTTTGGAGGTCCAAAACTCCCGAAAATCGTGAAAACGCGAATCAGTCTCAGTATTCCGGAACCCGGCTATTCGGAGCACTAGCCTCTTCTTTCTCTAAGTCCTTATTCGATCCGTTCGAAGCTTTCTATATGTCGACTAGAGTCTATAATTTTGTATTGAATTTGAACTGCTGCCCAATTAAATTTTAACTTAAACTAAAGTTTAATTGAATTAATCAGGATTTGAGGAGCGGTTCCAAGGCGAACAAAATTAAGGAAACCTTAAATTGAAGCTAAGTAATTAATCAATCGGCATAAGCCACTCAACATGAAATTAAACCCTAAAATGAATTTAGGTAAACTCACAATTAATCAATTCTTGACATAAAGTCACTCCACTTCAACTAAACCCTAAATGAATTTAGGTGCACAATTGCATTGCATTAAAGCCTTCAAAAGAAGCATTCAGACTTAAAGTCTATAAACTAAGTTGGTAAAATAAACCCAACTTGGCTAAAAAGCACACATTCATGCATAAAGCATCATTTGCCTTTCAATAGGCATTTTCCCAACTACATTGACTTTGATTTCCCTATTCAACATGGGATATGTAGGCGAATCCGTAATAAATTACGGGTTCCAATTCAAATAACTAAGAAGCATCTTT